>BQNB010134106.1:0-18361 GCA_026074375.1 Tanacetum coccineum | reverse complement strand
ACATATTTCGCTTGAGAGATTGCATGTTTCGCTTGAAAAATGAAAGTTTCATGTTTCGCTTAAACTTCTAAACATATTTTGCTTGGCAAGTAACTGTCATATTTCGCTTGTCGATAACATATCTCGCTTGGCAATTAACTTTCATATTTCGCTTGGAAATTAACATATTTCGCTTGACAGTTTAACATGTTTCGCTTCGACTGTTTAACATATTTTGCTTGTCTTTAAACTTGCATATTTCGCTTAACATTCAACATATTTTGCTTCTCATTTTAAACATATTTCGCTTCAAATTAAACCTGCATGTTTCACTTGGATATCAAACGTACATATTCCGCTTGAAATTACACCTGCATGTTTTGCTTGACCTGTCTTACATATTCCACTTGCAGTCACTTTCGGGTGAAGGACCACAAACACAAACAAACAACTTGTCCTTGTGTTGTGAAGCAAAAAATGTAGATCTTGGTCTCTTGTTTAGAACCGGTTGGGACCACAAATGGATAAGAAAAAAAAATAAATAAGCTACCTCTAAAAGCTCGAAATAAGCTCTTAATAAGCTATGAATAAGCACGAAATAAGCAACTAAAATTAGGAAAACAATGAAACTAGTTTGAAGATCAAACAAAAAAGGAACATGACTCTTTTGACTCTTCTAAATCGAACCAAAAATACCACTTCGAGAAGAAAAAGAAGAAAATAAGTCGAATGTAATAAGCTAGAAAAACGATCTTTGAGCTTATTAAACAATAAAATACGCCGAGACTTATGAGCTTTATCAAGGAAAGAGGAAGGTTAACACACCAAAAGCCAAAAACCATTTTCTAAAAATAAGAACTAAGAATAAGCTGGAAAATTAAGCCCTGAAAAGCTGAGAATAAGCTACGGCTTATTAATATAAAAAGGAAAACAAAAGGTGTATAAGAAATAAATATAGGAAAGAGTGTTTCAAAAAGACCCAAGGGCGCGATGGACAGTGTGTGTGTTTGTGGTACTTGTGTGTGTAAAGCAAGAGGACACATGTTCGAATCCTGCCTCTTGCTTTTTGCTATTTTTTTATTTTCAAAACTGTCAAAAACAAAGTTGCAAATCAGCTAAAAACTAATAACTTTTGTGAAAACAACTTTTTTTAAAACTAGAAAATAAGCTAGAAAAGAGCTTAATAGCTAACAGACAACACTTAGAAGGAAATTTTGCTTTTAACTATACTTATGCTAGCAAAAAACTGAAATAAGCTAAAAACTTATAACTAAATAAGCTATCACTACCCTAAGTCTAACCTAATAAGCTAAACTAAACTAGAAATAAGCAAAATGGATAAGCCATAAGCTAAAAATAATCCAATAAGCACTTATCACTACTTAGGAACCAAACAGACAGATAGCAGACTTTTGAGCTTATTTTTAGATAAGCTGAAGGAACCTGGTGAAAATCTAGCTTGTACCACTTTGTAGTTTGACCAATAAGCTACACAAATCCACTTTTGAAAAGTAATTTGAACTTCAAATGCTTAATGAAAAAGTAACTTGAAAAATGCTTTTATACTCAGCATGTGCTGAGTTAACTTTTAATTTTGAAAAGACAAAAGGCAGAATTTGAGCTTAAAAACAGATAACTAGACAAGCTTATTTTTAAAAAGCAAATTCAAACAAATGTACACTACCCTATAATCTACTTGTATGCTAAAAATTGAGACCTAATAACTAATTCTACCCTCTGATATTTAAGATTGAAAAGTGGTGTTTGTCCTTTTATGCTGCTGATGCAGTTTGCAAGCAAAGTGGACAAAACTTGAGTCCAATAGAGGCAGACTAAAAACTTGTTTTCTACACATTTAAGACAACAAACTAAGTGTGAAATGAGAAACTAACTCAGCTAAATCCTACTTGAGCTTAAAATGAACTAGAATTTGAACTTATGCTGACAGATTTATATAAACAACTAGCAATCTTATGAAAACTTGTTTTGAACCTTTAAAACAATAAAATCTTAATCTTATAAACTTGCATATGAGATGTGAAGTGAATCCAAAAGACCAAAAGGACTCAAGCAGTACTAACTTGAGTTAGTACTGCTTGACCCAAACACTCCCTTAAAATTTTCAAATCCATATTTCAGCTTATAAAACTGAGAATCAATGAACAAAATTCAAATACCAGATATCAGAAAGCTTTTAACCAACCTAATGAACAGATTTAAGCAATCAAATAAGCCAGAATTATAAGCTACTATACTATGCTAATATTTTTGGATTTTATGACAGATTTATAGAAAAATGATAAGCAACTATGAATTATGCTAACTATTGAATACTAATAACATTTAACAACTAAAATAGCAAGATTAAGCAGATAACAACTATAATAAGCAGACAATAAGCTAATAAGCAGAATTAAGCTAGAATATTAAAGACAAAAAAGTAAATAGAGAAAAATAAAAAGGAGAATACCTACACCTCAGCTAAACAGAGGTGGAATGCTCTTAATAGAGCTTATTTAAGCAGCTTAAGCTTAATTCCAATACCTAGTCTAATCCTAAAGCTTGACCCTCAAGCACTAATACCTACTTGAAAACTCAAAGCAGCCATCCAATTCCATGGAGTTTTCAAGTATTTTAAGAGCTTTTAAGTAGCTTATGAATAGCTTTGAGAGCTTATGAAACAGTAAACCAGCTTATTCAACCATAATTTTGAATCAAAGTGAACATTTGAAAAATCAATTGATTAATAAGTAAACTCAAACTTTTATTAATAGTAAAAACTGATTACAAGATGGAAATGAAAAGTTACATGTTACTGAAAACAATAAGCTAAGAAAATTACATAAGCTGAAATTTAAAAGCTACACTAAAGCTACTAAAAACTAGAGAAAAGGAAGATGTGAGTGAGAGAGGAGAGCCCTCTATTTATAGGCAGAGATGGATGCTTCTAGGTCTGTTACACGCTCCTCTTAGCTTTTGATATTGGCCTTTGATTCCTTCTAATGATTGGATCCTCAAATGTGATCATTGGATTAGAATGTGAGCACACGGATTGCCAAGCTGGCAATCCTACTTCTTTGGAGTGGTGTGCTTCTTTTGCATTGATTTTAGTGTAATTTTTCCATCTTTGTGTGTTTCTTTTGAGCCCCGCGTGTCACTCTTGTGTAAGTTGTAGCCAATCAGGACTATTAATTACATTTTTGATGCTGAGTTGGCACTTAGTACTTGGAATCTTCAAGGCATTTATGGGTTGAGGGGTAGAAGGGATTTACCTATTTGATTTATGTAGGGTAAAACTCGGGCACGATGATGAATAGTAGAAAACCTAATTTTCACGCCCTTTTCCTTTTATAGAATTGTGTTTGACCCGGAGTAAAAAGGGAGGTTGACTTTGGGCTCGAGATTTATAAAAAGGAAATTGGGCCTGGGTTTATTTTGGGCTCGGGAAAATAAGATTGGGTAAAAAGGTTTATAGTAAGAAACATAACGATCGTTAGTCCTTAAGTGATAAAGGACTAACGGTGTTATTGTTTTTGGACTTTTTGTGCAAATAAATTTAACAATAAGGGCTCATTTGGGATTTTGAGGGTTTTGTTGTTTTGTGGGTTGACCAAGGGTTGACCAAGGTTGACTTTGCTGTCTTTGATGACCTTTTGATAGAAAACTTCTGGCTCTTGTACATTCTATCCGTTCCCGTGTTTGTGTTTGCCCGGTTTTAGCTGTTTTCTTATGATTTTTGCAATATCCGTACCTATACATCACAAATGACAAAACAAGCAATATACAAGCATAATTTGCACAATTTGATCATTTTAGGGCCATTTTTGGTATAAAAAAGATATGTGATTTCTCACATACCAATTGTTAACTGTGGAAAACTAGAAGGGGGGTTGAATAGTTTACCGCTTTTTAATTTAATATTTAAAATTTGTTTATAAAAACTTAGATTCGACTTTTTGTGAATTCAATACTTGCACAATATGAACAATGTAAATATGTAGAAGTAAATAAAAGATAAGAGTTGGAAAGATCAAACCGCAACACAAGGATTTATAGTGGTTCGGTTACGAAGCTCTTCTTCGGCCTACTCCACTCCCCGAGCACCAAACTCGAGAGTTTTCTTCACTATGTCAACAAGCTCCCTTATGGCGGAGAAAACCGTACACAACGTTGCTTATATCAATTTCCGACACTAAGCTAGATGTCGAGTTCTAATCTTAGCTAGAACCAATCTATCACAACACAACTTCACGACTAGTTCACGACTTCACAACTTCACAACTACTTCACAACTTCACTACACAACTTATCTTCACACCTTGATCACGACTACACAACTTCTTCAATCTTCACAACTTCACACCTTCACAACTTCTTCTCACCACACTACTTATATCACAACTATCTAACACTACTAAAAAGGATCACCAAGATCCAACTATACTTACAACAATCACCAAATCCTAACTACTACACAGCTTTACAAGATTTACAAAAGATTTACAAGGTATGATATGGATGCAACAAGATTGCAATATGGATTTTGAGGTGTAATACTTCTTCACTAGATGATGAAAGTATTCTTCTCTTGCACTTGAGGAATTGAGCTTGGATTACTTGGAAACAAAGCTAAATGATTAAATGATCAAAGGATTTTAGAGAGGATATGTGGGCTGTTTTAAGTAGAAAGAATGAGTGCAAAAGGTGAGAAAAATGTTGGGGAATAGTCTAGTATTTATAGGACAGACTAGAGGAGCGTAGTCTATGGCCGGCCCCCTTAAATAGGGTGTCGGCCCCCTTATAATTAAGGGGGTCGCCTATGTATTTAAGGGGGCCGCCCCTTTCAGATGCTCCTCTTTTTTTAACTGGACCATTTCTAGCCATTTTAGGTTCGAAAATTTGAAATTCAAAATGTTTATTTTGAATAAAACATTTCTTTTAAATGTAAAAAAATATTTGTGATGTTTATAAAAGTTTAACAACATTTTATAAAATTTCCTTTTGATCATAAACATGCATCAAGCATTTGTTTATTCATTCCTTGGAGTGATATAAGTTTGAAAATGAAATTAACCACCTAATTACTTGTTTAGTTTTAATTTTTCATTGAATGTTTTTATATTTTTGTGATATCAAAATTGTAAGGATTGTGAAAAATATTAATAATTTTTAGCATTATTTCTATCAACAATCTCCCACCTATTTGATGATTACAAAACTTTAAACTCATTAAAATTGTAAAATTATTTTTAAAACAAGTATATATAGTTTTATATACATCCCTCCCCCTTTTTTTAGAATCAAAAAGGCATCGACGAGAATTGGCTATTAAAATCAACAAACCCAATGTCTCCCCCTTGATGTGTGCTCCCCCTCGTTCGAGGGCACCAAGGAATTGAGCTATGGTTTCTTGGCTACAAAATGAGTTAGAACAATACAAATATTTCTAACATGTGCAATTAGATCAAATAAGCCAATTACAAGAAAGACATCAAACAATGGAAGTAGTCATTCATTTGAGGCAATGTGTGTAAACAACACACAAGAATACAAGGAAATAAGAGTAACAAGTATGCTTTAGAATCATATTAATACATCATAAAAAAAAACTCTAAATAGCCATAAAAGGGATTTTTGACTTCCTTACGACACAAAAGGGTTTGACGATTATTTGTAGGCATGTTATGAGATTAGATGGTTGTTGATGGAGATTGTGAGCTGAGGTGGTTGTGGAAGGATAGTCTCTTTAAACTTGAGGTGGTAGATGTGGTCGTGTGGGAAGATATTCAATCCCAATTGATAACTCTCACTCAAATGCAAGGAAATGTTTTTGGTTTGTAGATGCAACATGGTAATCCCACTATGAGTTTCAACTTTGTCAATGTCGAGGGTGTGTGGTATGTTTTGGAGATTATGTGATAATGGGATTTGTTATTTTGTTGAAGAGAGATGCATTGCTAAGAGGTTTGATAGGTCTTTGTAGTTGATTGATGTTCAATCAACGAGGCTTTCACTACTTTGGAGATAGTGATATGGTGTTGAGTTTAAGTTGTGTTGAGTGTGATTTTCACTGAGGTGGAAATCTGAGTATGAGTTTCATGTGGATTAATGGGTTAAATGGGAATAGAGAATTGAAACATCTAGAGGTGATGTTGAAGTGTTCCTGATGTGTGGATTTGGTAATGTTTGATTGGGGTGATTGTATTTTCTCTGAGTGGTTCATGATGAAGGAGTGAGTGGTTTTGGCATTGGTGCGTGGAATTGATACATTTGGATGTGTTTGCAAATGTTTTTTTTCTTTCTCCCAAATGGGTTTCAGGGGGACACTCATTTTGCTACCCTTGATGGTTGGATGTGTGTTTGTTAGGAGATTCAATTGGTGAGGATGATGGTATGAATGGATGAGGATGTATAAAATGAGGGAAAGGTTCAAATAAGGAAGTATGAGCATTCAAAGGATCAATTCCAATAAATGTTTGTGAGTTTAGGGAAACAGTGGCTAAGACTAGGGGTGTTTGGTTAAAAAGGAAGAAAAATACTGTTTTACCGGCTACCTAGCCGTCCCCCCTTAAATAGGGGCCGGTCCCCTTAAAATTAAGGGGCCCGCCCTTTATGAATTAAGGGGACCACCTACTGGCATTTCCTAGATGTAAAAAAATTGATTTTTCTTAAAAATTTTGTAAGGGTTTCAGTTTTGGTGGTTGATTTGCAGCAAGTCTATCCTTTTATGGCAATTAAAATATTTTAGCACATAACATTAAGCTTTCAATTAAATATAATGGCAATAGTTTTGGCATGTAGACTATAAATATAAAAGAAGCTAAACAGATATAATGCACAAAAGTTACATTAGCAAGAGGATAAAAAACATATATATATTTTTTGTATTTTTGTGCAAAATAGAAGCCTAGACACAGAGAGAAGAAAAAAAAATTCTGTTCAGTGGGTGGCCCCCTTAAAGTCTGGCCGGCCCCCTTAAAATTAAGGGGGCCGCCACCTGTTGAGAAATTATTTCTCAGATTTTTGACAAATAGTTCATTATTAATTTTTAGTGCTGAAAAGTTAGTCAATTGTTCCATCATTCCTAGACCTAAGCGTAAATAGTTAAATGGTTCACGTTTAAGTTTGCTTAGTTACAAATCTGCTATGTTGTCTTTCCGATGAGACCTTTTCTAAAGAGATATTCCCTTTTTGAACATTATCACGAAGGAAAGTGGGTGCCGTATTTCTATTGTTTAGTTCATTGATGTTTGAACGGGATTCTTACTTAAGTCTATAGCCCTTTGTTGTCACACATTATTGGAATATTGTCTAACCTAATGCCATAGTCTATGAGAGCTTGTTTCATCCATAGTGCTTGTTGACATGCCTTTCCGGCACTAACATATTCCGCTTCAGTTGTGGAGATAGCAAGAGCGGTTTGCTTCTTTGAAAACCAAGATGTTAAACAACATCCCATGAATGTGCAAACACCACTAGTGCTCTTGCGATCAACGTAATCTCCCGCATGATCCGAATCCGCATAAACTATTGTTTCTATGTCGGATCCCTTGGGATACCATAATCCCAAATGCATAGTGCCTTTAATGTATCGGAAGATACGCTTAACCGCTTCTAGTAAGAGGTTTTAGGATCCTCTTGAAAGCGTGCCAAAGGCAAACACTTAAACAATGATATCGGGATCTACCTGCCGTTAAGTATACATAAACTACCTATCCCCTCTAGAGTTTGGTATTATCTACAGCACTACCGCCCCCCCCCCACTCACTTCTTCGTCCCTGTGATTTGTTTCCGTATTACATGAGGGGGTTTTCATGGCTTAGAGTCTTCTAGTTCCAAATTTCTTAAGCCATTTCCTTAATATATATTGATTGATTGAAAAAAAATTCCATCATTAAGTGTTTTTTATTTGTAATACTAAGAAAAGTTTAGTTTCCCCCATCATTCTCCATTTCAAACTCATCATCGCATGATCTTGGCAAAGTCATCACACATTTCTTAACAAGTTGATCCGAAATATAATGTCATCACATATATTTGATGATAATGATGGTTGGAGTCTTTTTTTTTTAGTGAAAGAGTGGTATCTAACCATTCCCATAGAATAATTATGTTTAATAAGAAAGACTTTTAGTCGATCGTACTAAGCTTTTGGAGCTTGTTTTAGACCATAAAGAGATTTCTTAAGTTTATAGACATAATTAAGGTTTTGCGAAGTCAATGAATCCCGGAGGTTGTGCCATGTAAACCTCCTCATTGATAACACCGTTAAGGAATGCCCCTCTTCACATCCATTTTGATAACTTAAATCTAGTGCACAGCATATCTAAAAGTAATTCTTATGGACTCTAGTCTAGCACGGTGCATATGTATTCATCATAATCAATTCCATCTTGTTGATTATAACCTTGGGCGACCAACCTAGCTTTGTTTCTTGTTACGACCCCATTTTCATCGAGTTTATTTCTATATACCCATTTTGTTCCTATAATGGTCATATCCATGGGATTTGGGACTAGTCCCCAAACATCATTTGTTATAAATTGATTTAGTTCCTCTTGCATGGCCATTACCCAATTTTCATCTTTTAGTGCCTCATTTATATTTTTAGGTTCTATTGTTAAAATAAAGCAAAAGAAAATGCTTTTCTCTTGACTTGCCGACCTAAGATTCTTTGATTTAGATTACCAATAACATTTACTAGGGGATGACTTTTAGATTCTTAATGTTTATATTTGAATTATTTTCCTAATTAAATGTCCTTCAAATCATTGCCTATGGGTTTGTTTTACTAACCTCAATAGCTTCTTCTCGACTAATTCATCATCTTTCAATGGTGATGTTTTAGGTAGAGGAGGAGTCTCATCGAAAGTTACATTAATGTTCTTCTAACTTTCATGTTTGTCTTGTTATGTATTATGTAAGCTTTTACTATTTTGCGAATATCCTAGGAAAACACCTTCATACGACTTTGGGTCGAACTTGGTTAGGTAATCTTTTGTATTAAGAATAAAACATTTACTTCCGAATACTCTAAAATAGTTAAGGTTTGGTTTCCTTCCTCTTAACAACTCGTAATGGAGTTTTTCCCCAGAAAAAAAGGGGAAAATAACATTTATATAAAAACTCTATTAATTTATATAAGTTGATGTAACGATCGCATTGCAACCAACTTATTTGTAGGAATGGATTGTTCATTTAACATGGTTCTAACTTATTTCTTGAAGGTCGATTTTTTCATTCTACTACCCCATTTGATTGTGAGTACGAGATCAGAAAAATTGTGAATATCTCATTTAAATCACAATATTTTTCAATTGTAACTTCATTATCAAATTCCTGACCATGAACCTTCTAAATGGAAACAAATAAAACATCCTAATTTGTTTTTGGACATTTGCTAAATATTCAAATTCTTAAAGGCTTCGGTTTTATTTGCTAAGAAACTAGTCCAAGGTGTATCTAGAATAGTCAACACAATTACTAAGGGTATAACAATTTCCACCGTAGCTTTCGTATGGCAGGGGCCAAACAAATCCATGTGAAGTAGTTCTAATGCATCTAGTTGTTGAGACCTATATTTTTGGCCTTGTGACTTACTGAGCTATGCTTTCCAACTTTGGCAAGCATCACAAGAATGTTGGTGTCTTATTTAAGTAAGGAGATTTCTAACCAATTCTTTAGACGCTAATGACTGAATTAGTTGCATATTAGCATGATCTAATCTTCTATGCCATAGTGTGTAATTTTCGTCTAATGTTGCAAGGTATATTTTGTCTTCCGGTTTATTTCCTAGTTTTATTACATATAATCCTCTCTCCTAATTCCTGTACCTATAATCTTTTTCATTTGATTATTTCGCTATCGTGTTCGTATATATACTTTGCACTTATTACACACATAAGAACTATACAAAGCAAGTAATAAGTTAATTTATCTACGGCACAACATTTTCAATATTAAGGATTCTGATATTTCGTACCTTTGCCTATGATTTACCACCCTCCCCGTAAGTTGCTTCTGAAAATTACGTTACCTCCGTTGTATGCTTTGTATGAAGAAAACAACTTTCGATTACCGGTCATGTGTTTTGAACATCCACTATCTTTAATCCATTCATCGGGTTCCAAGTTTACTCCTAAGCATATTTCATTAGGCGCTTGAGCTACAAGGCAAGCTTCATCTTTAGTCTTTTCCACCTCATCTTCTCCATTGTCGCTCCATACTCCTCCAATGAATGCTCTTTGATCGGTGTTCTTTGGCGGCTTTGAACATTCTCCAATGAAATGATTTGGGTCACCACATCTAAAACATTTTCTTTCACTTTTATCATAACCATCATTTCTACTTCTTTGGAATGTTTTTCTATCGCCTCGTGGTTGTCTTGCAAATCTTCCTCGTCTCTTGAAGAATTTCTTGAATTCCTTTACGGCCATAGCATACTCTTCGTCTTCACTATCAGAACTTGAGCTATCTTCATCACTTACTTCCTTTTTCACTTTTAATGCAAGTGATCTACTTTGTTCTTTCTTGCCTTTAACCATTTCTACATCTTTCTTAATTACTTCTTCATAAACTTTCAAGTTTCCAATTAGTTCGTCAAGAGATAAGGTTGTTAGATTTTTTGATTCTTCAACGATCGCCGTACTTTCGCGCGCCATTTGGATCTAGTGCCCTAAAAATATCCTACAAAATTCTGCTAAGAAAAACTTTCAATCAAGTGCTTTTAGAATAGTAATAATAGTGATAAATTTAGCAAAGGCATTAAAAATCTATTGGATTCCTCTTCCGAATCAAAAAGTTGTTCATATTGTTGAACCAGGGAGATCTATTTTGTTTAGCTTGACTTGAGTATTACCTTGATGATGATTAGTAAAGTATCCCAAATTTCTTTTGCGATTTGACACATAAAAGTTCTTTCGTATTCTTTACGTGGCAATGCATTATAAATTACCATTTTAGCTTTATTATTTTTTGCATGTTTCTTTTTAAGATCATCATCTTGTTTATGAAAAGATACAATTTCATCCTTTTTAGTTTCGAGATTAAATTAATAGTAGGAACAATCAACCATCGTAATAACATGCCAAAGATCTAGATCTTTTACGTCCACATAAGTTTTACGAATCTTAATTTTTCAATAAATAAATCCATCACTTTCAAAAAGTGGTGGTCTTTGCATAGATTGCCCTTCTAAATATTTTTCTAATTCCATAGATCGATTCAAGTTTTAAAATAAAATTTATTTTAAAAATCTTGTTTAACGTGGCTCTGGTACCAATTATGGAAAACTAGAAGGGGGGGAGGTTTGAATAGTTTAACCGTCTTTTTTAATTAATGATTTAAAATTAATATATAAAAAACCTAGATTCCACTATTTTGTGAATTCAATACTTGCACAAAATGAACAATTAAATAGTAGAAGTAGATATAAAAATAAGAGTGGAAAGATCAAGTCCGAGCACAAGATTTTATAGTGGTTCGGTTACGAAGCTCTTCTTCGGCCTACTCCACTCCCCGAGCACCAAACTCGAGAGTTTTCTTCACTATGTCAACAAGCTCCCTTATGGCGGAGAAAACCGTACACAACGTTGCTTATATCAATTTCCGACACTAAGCTAGATGTCGAGTTCTAATCTTAGCTAGAACCAATCTATCATAACACAACTTCATGACTTGTTCACGACTTCACAACTTCACAACTACTTCACAACTTCACTACACAACTTAGCTTCACACCTTGATCACAACTACACAACTTCTTCAACCTTCATAACTTCACACCTTCTTCTCACCATACTACTTATATCACAACTATCTAACACTACTAAAAAGGATCACTAAGATCCAACTTTACTTACAACAATCACCAAATCCTAACAACTACACAACTTTACAAGATTTACAAAAGACTTACAAGGTATGATATGGATGCAACAAGATTGCAATATGGATTTTGGGGTGTAATACTTCTTCACTGATATGGGAAGTATTCCCTTGCACTCACTTGAGGAATTGAGCTTGATCACTTTAGAAACAAAGCTAATGATTAAATTGATCAAAAAAAAACGATTTTAGAAAGGATATGTGGGCTGTTTTAAGCAGAAAGAATGAGTGCAAAAGGTGAGAAAAATGTTGGGAAATAGTCCAGTATTTATAGGACAAAAAGGAGGAGCGAGGTCTATGGCCGACCCCCTTAAATAGGGTGCTGGCCCCCTTAAAATTAAGGGGGCCGCCCCTTATTCAGATGCTCCTTTTTTGTCCTATTTAGGGTAGGTGTTTACTAGACCATTTCTATCCGTTATTAGGTCCGAAATTTAAATTCAAAATGTTTATCTTGAATAAAACATTTCTTTTTAAATGTAAAAAATGTTTTGTGATGTTTATAAAAAGTTTACAACATTTTATAAAAGTTTCCTTTGATCATAAAATGCATCAAGCATTTGTTTATTCATACCTTGGAGTGATATAAGTTTGAAATGAATATTAACCACTAATTACTTGTTTATGTTTTAATTTTTCATTGAGTGTTTTTTATATTTTGTGATTATCAAAATGTAAGGATGTGAAAAATATTAATAATGTTTTTAGGCATTATTTCTATCAACACTACTGATCGGGTACACTGCCCGTTAAAGTGTTGTTTTTGGTTTAGTCGACAAAATATAAATTTAAAACTCGAATCATAAAAATATATACCACACAACGACACATCAAGTTTTTGATATTTTGGTTTTTAACATTAGACTAGATCTAACCCTTAGGAGTAGTGTAGTTTAGAGTTCTTTTATTCATGTTTGTTTATTGTGTTTGTGTAATACGATGTATTCAGTTCTCTGAATACGATGTATTGATTATTTAACTGCATGTCTAGTAAGTTTATTTCAGGATGGATGATCCAAACATGACTATGGAAGAATATATCAAGCTTGAAGAAGAAAAAGCTCATAGGCGTGGTCGGGTGTTTAACTGGCAAACTGATACATATGGGAAGATCAAGGTTGATGACGATCTTCATGACCTTAGCTCTGTGGAAGCTGAATTCCCATCTATAGTCATTAACGATGCCTTTGCACCTTAGGATTCACTTCAGTGCAAATCTCAAGTAAGTACTCATGTCAACAATGAGATCGACTTTAGAATATCATTTGACGAATCCGATGATGAGGATTACACAATAATTTGAGACAAAACTCGTTTTCTTATAAAATGATTTCTGTTAACAATTTGAAAATGGATTCAGAAAATGATAATGAAAAAGCCCGATATACCTTCTTTTCCGCTACCCAAGCCTACGACCAGTTATGTTAATGATTTAGATTTCTTTAAAGATTTTTAGAATGAATTTCAGCCAATTGTTCTACAATGATGCTCAAACGTTAAATTAGATGTATTAACAAATGATCGATATTAAGCCGTAACATATCGATGAATTAATTAAAATGATGAACATCAGTGATGAATATGATGAAGAGGAACAAAATATTTTGTACTCTTAAATGTCTATTCCCCTTCATAATTTATACGATTTTCTGTTGTATGATGATTTAAAGTTGGAAAAAGTCATATAATGATAATGTTATCAATATAATACAGTCTTCAGAGGGTAATAAAATTACACATAGGTCAAATATGCTTACGGATACAAGTCGCGATAAAATAGATAAAATTTTTGATGAGGAAAGCTTTGTCTTGGAACTTAATGTGAATATCGTAACTTGGATTTATCTTTTCAACAGGATGCTATTATACTTTGTTATGAATTTTTATGTGCGGTATTATAAGGATGGTGATTATGCAATAATGTTACGGAGGCCAAGGTACGTTTTCTTTGCTTTATTTTAGAAAATTGGTCTCCAAGGATGGATACGGCGTATTAGGGTAAAACCTATACGGCGTATACACTACTTTTAATAAATGTTGACAAAATCAACAAAATATGCCAATACGGCGTATTGATCAAACCACGATACTGCGTATCATGTTTGGGTATAAAAACCCAACTGATACGCCGGATCAGTTTTTACCACAACTTTTTCACCACAAACACACATAAACTTTACCGCTTGATTCTTGGAGATCATCCCTTGTTCTTGATTCATATTTGCACTCTTGATTGTCACAATCAAACGGTAATAAATCTTTCCCTTTTTCTTTTCAATTTACTATTTCGATTTCAAATAGAATTAGGGTTAGGGTTTAGTGGATTTTGTGTTTTGTCCTGTAAGGCTCTCTTTTTTTAGGATTCCTTTACCACCCCCCCCCCCCTCACCCCCCCCCCCGCCCCCCCCCCCCCCCCCCCCCCCCCCCCCCCCCCCCCCACCCCCCCACCCCCCTCCCCACCCCCCCCCACCCCCCCCCCCCCCCCCCACCCCACCTCCACCCCCCCCCCCACCCCCCCCCCCCCCCCCCCCCCCCCCCCCCCCCCCCCCCCCCCCCCCACCCCCCCCCCCCCCCCCCCCCCCCCCCCCCCCCCCCCCCCCCCACGTGGAATTAGTCTAAGAAACTTGAAAGTTTAGAATGGGTTAAAATGGGTAAATAGGGGAAACCCCCTTTCGTTTTCATACTACAGAACAAATACGGCGTATCCACTCACATGGATACGGCGTATTAGCCAAATTTTACCCAATTTTAAAACCTAAATATGGCGTATTCATTTAAATTGAATACGGCGCATTGATAAAAATAAGATCCTGTATTCTCAAACCCATACGTCGTATTGACTAAAATCTATACGGCGTATTGACATATTGATCCTTATACGGAGTATCCATCTATGAATATGCCGTATCCACTCTCAGAACTGAAGGTTAATGATTCTATAATCTTTGTGATATTCTCGTTGATTTTGTAGATAAGCTCTTCCACCGCGTGAGCAGAGACATCCATTTCTTAGGTACTAGGGTTTAGAGTACACTGATACTAATATTGTGGATTTTGAGGCGAGATTAGCTAGGATTTATAGGAGGGAGGTGCACAAGGTTCAGGTGTTTGATTTTAGGGGACTGCCAGACTTGATTGCTGAGGGATTGAGTGCTAGGATGTTGATGGAGCACCAAGATGCTCAAGGGGGTAGTTTGTTCACTAGTAGGGCCTGGAGGAGGCTTTTTGATATTAGAGGCCTGTTGGTCGAGCTTATTTTGGAGTTTTTCAGTACATTTAGAATTGTTCAGGCCATACTTGATTTGGATACGCCTGGAGCTCTAAAGTTTCAGTTAGGGGGAGCTAGGAGGCATATGAGCTGGAGAGAGTTTATTTTGGCCTTGGGATTATACACTGCTGAAGACATGGAGACTGTTGGATTCGGTGCTTACTGGGCCGATAGTGCGAGACAGATCCCCGACAAGGGGGTCTGAGGGATTATTCGATAGGGATCTTGTCTGCTGGAGATTTCCTGGGCACAACCCCATGTTATACTGCGATTCGGGATCCAATTCTTAGGTTGTGCCATAGGTTGATTGCTTATAGTATTGCTGGGAGGAGTTAGGCACCTGAGAACGTGACTGTGACTGATTTATTTTACATGAGAGGGATAGATGTTGACTCGGTCAACGTTCCTTTTTTATTGGTCAAATACTTGAGGTTGTTTGCTGCTCGGAGGAAGAGAGGGGCCCATATTTTTGGTGGACAGTTTGTGGTTTGGTTGGCTGAGCATTTTGGACTTCTAACTGCGGAGATACTTTGAGGATTGACGGTTATTACCCCTGAGCTTCCGATTATCGATATGGCTGAGCTGGTGAGATTGCAGATTTGTGTTGAGATTGATGATACATGGGCTTGGGTAGCCATGAGACCAGAGAGGCAGCCCGATGCTGCGGCTGGTGCCCCTGCAGTCGCTAAGGATGCCCCTACTACTGATGAGGGTGATTAGGCTGTTCTGACACCTGTACAGGCACCACCTCCACCACCACCAGCTCCTGCCAGGACCATGCTTTAAAGGTTGACCATACTATAGGAGGACGTGCACAAGATACGCGAGGCATTGACTGAGCAGCGCGAGGTGATTGACGCGATGACTCATGATTTTTCCATGTTTAGTACATGGGCTCCCACGAATGATGGATAGGGCAGGAGTTGCCTAGGTGCCATATTCTTAGACCTATGTACCTTATCAGAGACGTCGAGTTAGACAGAGGACAGGTAAGGCCAGCACCTCCGCAGCGCAGCAGGACCTACAGTAGCCAGACCCATGATCCCTCTTATCCTTATCTTTGGTTTGTATCTATCTGTACATTTATTATTATTCATGTCGTGATGTATCTAACTATTAAACAGGTTCTTAGATTTTTACATATATATATCATGGTATGACGTTTTGGTTTGTTTGTATGTGATAGAATCAAGCCTGGCAGTAAGTTTAGCACCATAGTTCATGAATATGATACGAAACCAAGAAGGAGATTCACACTAAATGCAAGTATGGAAAAGAGAGATGATATCAAATGCGTGGAAGCTGAAGACAAGTCTAACTTAAAGACTTTACTGTAAACAAAAGTGCTTCCCGGGAGACAACCCAGATTGTTATTTAATTTTATCGAGTCTGTCTTCCCAGACATCAATACGGCGTATCTGCCCCATACCATACGGCGTATTGATTGTCTGGACGTTATCAGTGTTTATTTTTTTATTTCACTTTAAAAATGTTATTGTCAGTTTTGGCAATACGGCGTATTCACTAAACTGATATGCCGTATCCACCAAAACTGACCCGTATTTTGTTTAGTTTAGTTTAAATTAACCGTAGGTACCAAGATAGGAATGCACCTGTTTTTCCTATATTTTATACAGGACCTCATAAAAGAAATATCGACGAAGTTGGTGGAATGCATATTTTCTGGAATTATATGTGTGTGTTGTTCGTGCTTGGATTCAGACGCTTTTCCAGCACACAATCTTGCTCAATAACGCAGCTTGGAGAATCTACCAAGCAATTATCAGGGGAGTTTCTCATTCTAATTCTTTTTAAATTCTCGTATTTAATGTTTTATATATACAACAAGGACGTTGTATAATTTAAGTGGGGGGATGGAATTAGAATGCTTACTTGTCCTATTTTTGACACTAAAATGCTTAAATTATGCTCAAATTTAAAAAATAATTAAGCATACCTTTGTGAAAATTACATGTTACATAACCCGCACACAATAAACCTTGTTAGATATTATGAGGATTTAACCTTTCCGTTTCCAAATGTTTACCTAAATTCCACAAAATATAAGTGTTCATGTGATGTTGTAGACTTTAGAACTTGGCTTGGTATATCACTCGAGACCATAGTGATCAGTATTATGGATTTAATTTGAGTAACTTGTTTAAATTGGTAAATTTTAGGATTACACCCAAATCGCTTTTACATGTTGTTTATTAACTAACTACACCGGTTAGTTAACCTCTCGTTTAAACCTTTTTCCACTCTCATCTTTAGAGTGATGATCTATTAGAAAAAGTAGAGCCAATCCTTTAGGAATTACACCAACTATTTGTTTGGTTACACCTTTACACCTTAACCTACCCTGTTAGATTAAGTTTAATTTACAGTTGCTAGTTGCTTAAAGTGTAAAGATTGTATTTCTCGAGTCTTGTGTCATTTTCTATCTTTGGTGCGGTTGGAATAAATTTACACATTGCAAATGGGAATGTATATTAGTAGTCAAAAATCATATGATTTTACTACCATCACAATTATTGGTGAGTCCGAAGAACGAAGAACTATCAAAGGAATTATCAGGAATTATTATGATTATGAAGATAGTGAAACTACACCGAGATTTGAGCATGTTTTAAAAAAAAGGAAGAAAAAATAAGAAAAATTGCAAAAAAAAGAAAAAAAAGAAGGAAAGTTTGAAGATAATCTTTTCGCAACTACCAAAGGAATTACACGAAGGATCGATTATTCGTTGATACGCAACAAACATCAACGATGTAAAGTATTATACAAAGTGGAAGATATTGCCACTTGCCTTGTAGAGTACGTAAAGTTTTGGGATGATTGGGAAGTTGACCATTACGGGAACGCCAACTTAGGTTGATGTTTTTGATCTATGAACAAGACGTTGTAAATAGGTGTGTCTTTATCATGGTAACGATCGGGAAAAGTGTCTAGAAACTTGTACTTTAGGCTTAATCTATTTGTTTCTTGATTTTTATTTAACAACAATTTACTTCCCTCTTACCTAATAATTAGCCGTTGGTTTTACGCGAACGTGGATGTGATCGAGCATGCATGTCTATTCCGTTATTACGGCCATGTATGCATGTCTCAGCTGCCTTGTTAGTTTACGACTTTTGGTGAAAGTTAGAAGGTCCCTACCCTATATCATTCTTCATCCTAACCGTTGGTTAAATTTGAATGAGGATGTGATTGAACACACATGTCTATTCC
>BQNB010134105.1:0-18362 GCA_026074375.1 Tanacetum coccineum | reverse complement strand
CCTCATCTCTTGGACTTGCAGCTTGTGTTTCTTTTGTGAGAGCTTCTACCAAGTGTGCTTGTTGTGTGAGGAGATTTTAAAATAAATCCCAGCCTTCAATTTCTTTTGAGGCAATCACAGCCATCGAAATGCTTGAAAAGGGTGAGGGATTGCCAACATGGCATTTATACAACTGGGGGGGGGTTGGTAGTAGGGTGGATAAAATGATTTTGGCTAGGGTGTTGAGTGGTTTTGTAGGGGAGAAGGTATGGGATGACATCCAAGTTGTACCTGGGTTTTTGTTGGGCGGGAAAGAAGGCTTTTGGGTAAGTAGGCAGTTTTGTCCCCTCAAGTTATATAACTTGAATGCAATCTTTGCCCGGTTTGCAATTTTGACCCTTGTCTTTTTATCTTTTGTAATACAACTTGAGGTTTGGCAGTTTTAGCCCCTCAAGTTGTATTTTCTTCACTTGGCTTGACTTTTGACTTTGCCCTTTCCACTCCGTGCTTGGATTTGTTTGTTTTTGGCTTTCTTTTTGTTCTTTTCTTGAATATCCGTTCCTGCACAATACAAATGCAAACATACAAATACAATGTATTTTTGGTATGTTTTTAGGCTTTTAAGTCCGTTTATAAAGGAAAATGGTATGTGTAATTAAGCACATATCAGTTACAGTGGAAGACTTTGACACAACTGGATTAGTTCCATTGAGTAATTCATCGAACATCAAACTAAATAGCAAATCCAGCTCATTTGACGTTGTTACTGTCTCTGTTGCTTGAGGAACAGTTTCTTGACATGATCTGACATCATATGAGGCAATTCGTCAAAGTTAACATGAATGGTTTTGACTATCACTTTTGTTCTCTTGTTATATACCCGATAAGCTCTTGATTGAGTAGAATACCCTATAAAAATACATGCATCACCTTTTTCTTTCATCTTGTCAAGATTCTCTCCATCTCTGACGATGTAGCAAAGAGAGCCAAAAATGTGAAAGAACTTAACAGACGGTTTCCGGCCATTGATGTTGTGGTAAGGTGTTTTCTCATGTCGAGGAATTACGAGTGAACGGTTCTGAGTAAAACATGTTGTGGCAATTGCTTCAGCCCAGAAAAACAAAGGAACTTTAGTGGCACTTAGAATTCTTCGAGCAGCCTCAACAAAAGTACGGTTCTGTCATTCGACAATGCCGTTTTGTTTAGGTGTTCGAGCAGTTGACGTTTGGTGTTCAATCCCTTCTTGAACAAAGTATGCATGAAGAGTTTTATTCAAAAATTCCGTGTCTTTGTCAGTTTAAACTATTCTAACTTGAGCATGAAGTCCTCTTTGAACAAGTTTGAAGAAATCGATGAGAATTTCAGGTGTTTCGTCTTTGGATCTCAAGAAGTGAGTCCAAGTATATCTTGAAAAGTTATCAATAATTACCAACGCATATTTCTTACCATTAAAGCTTTCTACCCTCATAGGACCACATATGTCCATGTGTAGAATTTGTAAACGTCTCTTTGAGCTTGGAGTAGTTTTTGTCTTGAAAGACTTACGTTTTGCTTTCCCCAACTCACAAGAAGAACAAAGATGATCTTTGACAAACTTCAATTTGGGAAGGCCAGTCACAATATCATACTTCGAAAGCAAGTTGATGGTATCGAAGTTTAGCTGTGAGAGACGACGATGCCATAACTATGCTTGTGACGATGTAGCTTTAGCCATTAAGTAAATTGGATTGGGAGTGGATGTGTCTTGAAGAGTGATGGAATACAGATCTGTGCTATGAGAACCTGAAAGAAGATCATTTCCCTTCAAATCACTGATGTAACATGTAGACTTCGGAAAAGCAACTTCCAAATCCGCATCACAGAATTGACCAACGGAGAATAAGTTGTGATTCAGCCCTTCGACGTAATAAACCCTTTTGATAGTTACATTCCGTAGAACCAGATCTCCAACCAAGAATCAGTGCAATTTGATCATTTCTAAACTTCACCCTACCCAAAAATTGCTCTACAAAGTTACTTAGAAGCTTGAGATTTCCCGTCATGTGCTTTGAGCACCCAGAGTCGACGATGAATAAAATTATATCTATGAGCTGCAAAAGAATTAGAGGAAGATGGAGTATTTGATACAGCGGATTTCCTAAGAGTCGAAGGTTCTAAAATATTAGTAGTTGTAGATTTAGTTCCTAGATACATACTAACATTTGGTTCAACATTCGTTGTTCTAGACTTAGGTTTCCATTTATATCCTGGTGGTGTGATCTTACAGTACCACCATTTACATGTCTTGATAATCTGCTCATATTGCTTCTTAATTATGCTTCTAGGTTTTTGGTTAGTGGATTCTGTAGCAACTGTTCTCTTAAGGGGTGTTGCAGCAGATTGGTTCACAATTATAATGCTTCTAGGATTTTAGGTTAGTGGATAATTAGTCAATACATTCGATACTAGTCTTAAGGTGTGTTGCATGTCAGATTTGGTTTTTTATATTTCCCCACATTTCTTTGGTTCTCGTATACTAAATAGGTACAAACCATAGCATTTTGTCCCTAAGGGATTTCGTAGCCATTAAATAATGGAAGAACACACATATCCATGAGTGTCCATTCAACACACATATTTCTACAAGTAACACTAAATAAAGTTTACATTCGATGTCTTAGCATTCAAACTATCATTACATGCAGTTACAAATGTTTTATAATTGAAAACTTAAAATTCCATGTTGGGTCATCCTCTTGTTGTTTCTTTCCCTTCGCCCATCCCAACTTTCTACCCACCCACATGATCTCTTCAAACATTTAATAAGGTTTTATATAAATAATGGTAATATATTCGTAAAGGGAGTTATTTTCAATTATCTTTGGTGAAACCATCTCTTGAAATTTTGAAAAGAATTTTTCATCTACACGGGACTAACTGTGCAAAGGGAACTATAAAACTCCAATTGGGAGTTTTGAAATTTTTTGAAATTAAATGCGATATCGTAAACTACAAGGGCGCTAAATCTAGTCATTTATTAAAAGGGAGAGGCAATGCGAGTTAGGTGGTTAATAACAACAGAATTTCATAAAGCACATCCTACATAGGACTGACAGGAGAGTGTCGCATTCCCATAACTGGCAAAATTCGGGTACACGGTGAGATAAAGAAATTAAATTTCAATTCTTATTTTTTTCTATGTCCGAGTATTACTATCGAGAAAAAGAAAGCATCAAGTTTTTAAAGAATTTTGAGTATCATTACAAAACAGAACACAACAGACTCTGATTCGTCTATCTTCCATTAAACGTTAAGTAAATACTTTGTTTTAATGTAATTGGCAGAAGGATTTTTTGAGTACTGTTCTCTGAGATCGAATTACAATTCGATGAGAAATTAGAGGTAATTCGAATATTAAGCGAATGTTTTGATACTGATGATAGATCTTAGGCTTAATGAATGCTAATGGATAGAAAGTGAGTGTATGTGTGTACGAGTGTAAAATATTGACATGATAAAATTGGATGAAACTCCAAAAAAATCTCAAAAATCGACATATACGCTGGTCATTAATTTCGGAAGTCTTTCCACAAGTTGTGAAAATGATATAAACTTGATTGTTGAGCGATAAATCTTAGTTTAATGGAACTCAGCCTGAGTCTAAGAAGCGTGTGGGGAGTGACTATTATTATGTATGACTCTATCTTCTAATCGATTGATCTTAAGCTGTGGTTTGCTAACACTAGTAGTAGGAATTACTCCTGTAAAAAGATAACGCTTATATTAGTTTTTGACTAATGATCTTGAGGCAGATTGTGGTGGTTCTTAGTGTGATTATAGGCTTTTGTGTGCACTATATAACCTTCATTTAGAAGCAATCACATTTGTGTTCTTTAGAATTGACTTCACATTCTGAGGCAAAATCTGTGCAGTGACTAGATTTGAAAATTCATTGGACACATTATTTGTGGTAACTGACTTTGACTTTGAAAAATCTATCTTTGCAAGAGAATTTGAAAATTTAGCCAGTTTACCTAAAACTGATTGTCTTTGACGTTTAAAAGCATTCGGTTGTCGAATGACCAATGGTTTCTCAAACTTAGTTTCCACGGATTTTCCTTTCATCTTTTCAATGAGTTTCTTTAACTCACTTATTGCAATGTATTTGTCTTGTAATTGAGCTTTCAGATCTTGAATTTCAAAATATTTGACATTTAATTCTCGAAATGAATTTGATTCTTTTTGTTTCCAAACTTTGTCATTATTAAGTTGTTCCTGACTTTGCTGTAAAGCGAGTTCAAGATTAATTGAATGTTGTTCAAGTTTAGAAAATCTTTTTGACAATTCATTGAAAGATTTGTTATTGACATTGTCCGTTCTTTTTTAAAGCTCTTTTTCAAGACGTTCACATTTGACAACTTGGTCGACTGAATCACATATCGCGCAAGAGCATAACACGATAGAATCGGCAATTTGTTAACGAAAAATTGCTAATTACAGTCATCAAAGAGGTCTCATGTCATACTACAGCCAGAAAAGTGAGACAAGCAAATTTATGTACAGCAGCATAATAATATTCCGATGGAAATTCAGTCGATTTCATTCAGAAACTGTGTTTTTGAGTGTTCCAAGATTGAGATTTGAGAGAGTCTAATTCATGTTCAAGAAGAAATTAAAGTATACAGCAAATCAAGCAACCAATCCTCTATCAAACACAACAGTGTAAATATCGTAAATTAGACATTGATTAACAAAATTTGGGAACTAAAGATTTCCTTCAATTGTAATTTGAATAATAGGATCTATGTGACCAAAATATGTTCTTTTGCGATTGTTTGTATTGCCAACTTCCACGTGCCACATAAAAAATCATGTCAAACACTACTATGTCAATTTTGAAAAGTTCTTAGACCATTTTACAACTTTTGATTCCCGACTGGAAATGGAGTCAGACAACCCATCGTATTTTACTAACAAAGTTGGTTTGTTGTATTATAAGGGATCTACATCGATAATCTAGCATGTCACAATCATCTCTGATCTAAATATCTAGCTTCCAAACTTACAGTGATAGTGAAGTCAATGCTATGAAAGTCTAATAATCACTTTCACTTTCTGAAAGAATAGTCTCAGTATCAATAATTTCGGTTCATGGATAGACTAAACACAAAGAATTCTTAGGACTTATCTCTACATATGTAATTTTTTGATGATAATTGGTGGAACGAACAAATCATATAACAACAACAATTCAGTTTCTTATAAATCAAACGGTTTACGATTACACAACATTAATTTGAACGACTTTCTTAGGCAAGACGAATCGTTTCGTTAGATTCAAGAGCTAACAGTAAAGCAAGATTATCATTATATCTCGCAACCTATAACATCAGAACGAGGATTCGCTTCTTTGAGCTTCTTGAGGACACTCAGGTTTAACGAAAACTCTGTTTTACCAATTTAATGATTCAAGCATATTCATTGTTTAGCTGACATGACCGGTTTTATATACAATATCATCCAAAATCGTGACTTTTGAGAGAGTTCTAAAGGCAATGACCATTTCAATTTCTTTGTCTTCATCGAGTTGTAAAACTCTTATTTTGAAGCCTCTTTTTCATGTGACATTATGGACAAGGATTCTTGATGTGCAATAGAGCTGTCCTTTTTCATTTTTAAATCATTTTGATTTAAATCATTTATCTTTCATGTAGTTCAATAAGTGACTTGAGATTCCATTTGTATGACATTAAATCTCCTTTAATGCTTTTGACGACTTTACTCTGACATTGATAGTCTCCACTATGATCTATCTTGTTATGTCTTGACTATCGATGATTGCTCACATAATCAGCTCAACATCTATGAGTACCATATCAAGTTTCAGCTTGAACTTCTAAATGGCATGCTCTGATGCAAATAGCACTCAATGACTACAGTATAGCTCATGTTGTCAGTGTAAATCTCTATTAATGTTTTTTTATTTTTTTGTGGAAAAAGTACCTCAATAATAGACATGTCAATCGATTGCATTAGTTTTCAAAGAGATAAACTTTGTGATTATATTTGAATAGTCGACAATCTTTTACTTACTTAATGATGTTTCGAGAGAATACTCTCCTACAATTGTTTTCACCATTTCGTGGGTCATTTATCGTCAATCTGAATATGAGCATGTTGACTGAATCGAGTTATAATATACTTATTATGTTTTTGCTTTCATCAATTTCGCATTTTAGTTTTTCAATTAAAGAAGAAACCAAGTCACGTTCTTTGGCAAGATCATCATCATCTTGGTCATCTTGTTCTCTATCATGACTCATATCCAATGAATCAATAGTGATGTTAGTATCACCTTGTTCCTCCAGATATGTGTCATTAACAGATTCATGTTGCTCAGGATGTGTCTCTCATTGGCAAACACATTATATTTATCATCATCATTTTGTACCTTTTTGCAATGGCTCAGTATCAAAGATGGGGAGCTAAATTAGCTCAGCAGCATCTGGAGTGCGCCTCTTGAATCTTTGCGCTAAATGTACACAGATAATGTGAGCTTGCCAATTCCTGACGTCATGCAGTATCATCATCAGAGATCAGACAATCAAATAAAGTCAAAAGGATGACCGATGGACGTGGGCAACTTTAGGGACCATATAGTACGGATCAATGTTGAATAGAGATAAGTTCTAGTTATACTATGGTATAAGTAATTTATTACAAAGAAACAAAAAATAAATAGTGAGAAGAATTTCAAAATAAACTAGAGTTTGATAATTCAATTCTCAATTGTTTTAGTGGTCTAAGTCATGTCCGGTTTTTACATGCACATGAACAGAATATAGAGTAATAAGTGACTATAGTGACGCATATCAGTATGTAGAAATTGATATTATGACATAATTCAGTATGTAGAATGCTTTTTGCACAAATGATTAATTGAAAAGTGTACTCAAAAAAACTGTATTATTGATCAAAAAAAATTTGACTACTCTTTTCACAAAAAAATTTGTAAGAATAAGAATGGGATATCGACTTCGAATATCTCTCAAATATGAGTCTTATTCAAAATCAAAGTGTAATCTTCAATATTCTTAGAAGAAGTATCATTTCACAAGAAGATTTCTTGTAAGGGATATTCTAAACAGAAAGAGAGAATAAAGAACCAAACGTTAGGGGTTTTACGCGAAGAGAAAATCTGAGTTGTTTTGAAAAAAGAAATACCGAGAAAGCACACACAGCTATCTTCCCGTCTTAATTCATCTTGATAACAACAACATACAAACTAGATCCATCCAGCCTATCCTTTCATGCTTACACATAGCATCTACTCTTGTGATAAGCTGGCAAGATCCTACTATCACACAAGTTATAGTTATCCTGACATTCCCTTGCTAAATGCCCATAATTCCTGCAACAATAAAAAAAAAAAAAAAAAAAATAAAAAATAGATACTGAATTCTTAGATCTGCTTGTGCACCAGCGCTGTGTACACACAAAAAAGCGAATACTGCCAGCCTCATGCTTACATAAAGAACAAGAAAAACGAAAAACCGCTAACACCGTGAGCAAAACAAGACTGATTGACCAAAAACCACTGATCTTCAACACAACAAACTTGCCAAAACCCTAGACAGAGCACTCGCCAAACTACAACTCAAGCAGACCTAAAATCACATTACATATACAACTAGCTTTCGCTTATTCTAACATCTATTGTCACAAATCAATCCACAACAGATCTCATCAATGCCCCAACATCACACAAAAAGGCTCCATATCTTGACACCAAAGTCCACCGCAAATAACTTATAGTCCAGCCGCACAACCAAATGCAATATTGCTCTATCTACCTGGTATCGCCCGACACAAGCCAAACAGACTAGATCTGTAGAACAAATATCCATATTGCTGTTCACCATATATAACAACGAAAAGAACCAATCCTATTGCATCCAACCCATTCT
The DNA here is from genome assembly GCA_026074375.1 of Tanacetum coccineum. Classification (NCBI taxonomy): domain Eukaryota; kingdom Viridiplantae; phylum Streptophyta; class Magnoliopsida; order Asterales; family Asteraceae; genus Tanacetum; species Tanacetum coccineum. Next base: position 10,437 of record BQNB010134105.1, on the reverse strand, counting down.
CAAGAATCACATCCACACTTTCGAGATCCAAGCCAAAGACGATATACATGGGGGCACATTTTCTGAGTCAATAACTTTACAAGCTAACGCAATATAGGCATCACCAAGTACTACGCAGACAATACGAACTCGTAATAATTTCCCCTTAGAACCCACAGCAAAGCAGAGCTCAGCACGATGCGGATGCCCGCAGCCTCTCTCCTGAGTGAACTTTCCAAGGACAATACTTCATAAACTCCGGTCAATCTAAGCAGCAAACACAACCACACCATGAAAACACCTTTGCTTGTTAGCAACCAAAGTTCACAAAGACCGCTAATGAAGCATTCCACTTTATATAACTCTTATCATTGATAGCTTATATACCACTAGACATTAAATCGACCTACATCCGAGCGCCGAATTCCAAACATTCTCCACAGACACACACTTCTGCGTTCAATTCCAATTGGCAATCTTGCGTACAACACGCGTTGTGCAGACACTCTGCGTCTGCAAGAATAGTCTCTATCCAGAAATGTCTGACACCAACGATCTACTCAGCTTTATAAGATCACCGCCCATTAGCCCGAAATTACCTCGCACGATCGTCTGCTTAATCTACTCGCTCATTAAGCCTCTGACACATAAATATACACACCCTGCCTTGACTCACTTCTGAACAGACTTGCTTGCAGTAAGAAGACTTAGCAACTACTGCAACCTCGAAACAATCCATCGACACTAGATTCCTTGTCTACACGACTACCACAATAAGCTTCCACATGTTGAGTCACTAACATGACTGCTCTAATATGCCCTACTCGATATTCCCTCGCAAAGGTACAAAGCTCCGCTGATAAAGGCATTATTCCAACAACAACTTAACGCCAAGAATGAACTCAATTGAAAATTGCTTATAGCCAGTCATAATTTCCTCAATTCAGAGGACGAGCCACCTAAAAGGACGCCATGTACAGATATTTGGACCTATAGACAACCTCTACCTGCAGTTGGACTGAATGATAACAGCAATAATTGATGATGATGACTCAGTCCACTATAGATATAATTATCAATACTGTACTTCTTTGATAGTACGTTCAAGTTTAAAGCATGGCTCTCCTTACGCCACTCAGATCACAGCAGATTACATTGAGCTCTACCCAAAGAAACGCAACGTAGAGACAACTAAGCGCCCGCTACAGGTCACCTAACCCTTACAAATTCGTGGATGCACACCAGAGACTTCCAAATAACGCACTATCTGTACTATCCCTCAAAAGAACGATCAAACTTGCCACACTTACTACCTCCCTCCAACTCAACACCCAAAACTACCGAAACAACTTAAGGACTGACTGACATAAATCTTGAACACAGAAACCAACTCTAACATAATGCAGAATTCCCCCTAATAATCATGCCTATCGGGCTTGCTGATAGCATAAAAACGTCGATGATTAACCTGATCAAGCAAAGCAAAACCCTGTACACAAGAAATTTAGAGGACGCACTTAATTGCTGAATGGACTATGATGAAATTGGTAAAAGGCAAGACGGCTAGTAATCGCAAAAAAAACACACGATCGAACTGCTGAGATGCGTTGATGAATAATTACCCTTAGAGTAAACAGATGATATGCTACAAAATGATCACCATGACACTATCAAGAGAAAGTGCCGACATCGGTGGACAATAACCAAACATAAAGCCTACAAACACCCACTTCAACGGGTCTTCAAATGAATGCAGACAAGAAGAAGTCACAGACCGAGCGATCAATATAGAGAATTAGACACAAGAAAGAAAAACCGGTACAAAATAATAGGGAAACGCATCTGTAATTTACACACTAGGATTCATACAGGTAGATACCAAGTCCACACCCCACAACACAAACTAAAAACATACCAAATAGACCATCCTGCAAAATATACCAATTCAACGTTGAATCGAGACATTTACATGATCATTACATTTTTCTCGTTCTCTCTCTTCTCAACAACCAATCACTCTAGTAGCCTTTCCTATAATTACTAACCTCTTCAATACAAGCTAATCTACGATAAACAACACTCGTCGACACGCAAGCATTTTCATTAGACAGCTATAGATGTCCTATGATCAATTGACACAATAGAATGCAGAAGTCGATCTAAACCCCATTGAGCTCATCTTGAGTCTCATCTAGTCTACTTCCTGAGGGAGGGGGGAGGGAGGGGCGGGGTGGGGGGGGGGGTTATACCAGTGCATGGATGAGGAACCCTCCTAGTAAAAAAACCGCAAAGCCAACTAGACTCAGCTCAAAATCTCAATAATTCGAGCCATAGCACTAGAATCCATGGTCAATAACCAGAGTCTAACTGTGCCTCGATCACAGCGCCGTGCCATACCGAGTCAGTAAGAGAATCGTCATGTCCCGCGATTAGTGAACGCCAATCTCCATACTCCATTCCAAAAATGAGTCTAACCTCCTACAAATCTTCAAAAAGTCCTCTGATATAGCACTCCTCTCCCTGTATAGCGCGACACAGCCCTCCTTACATCTTAGCACATGACTAGTTTGTACATTCGTCTAGCCTCATGTAACTTTGACACTCTCAATCGATCCGTCATGCTGATTCTCAGTTACCTTAGTTTTCCTATTGTTGATTCTTGACGTCATTATTCTCCTGATGTGATCTTACTGTGTTTGGGAGTCCGGAGTTCTGAGTGGGTTTTTGGTTGTTTTGCTAAGTTGACGAAGTAGAACCGCCCCGGGCCCTGAGAAAATTACTAAGGTCTGCACAGCATCCCCATGTGAAAGGTCTAACTACATCAGCGAACGTGGTCGCACTTGGCGTGCACTAATTGACAATGCATCATCTTCAGCAACCATTTCAGGAATATGATAAGCATAAGTTAGAGACACATAGAAGCGCCCTTAAGAAACTGCTATAATAGCGCCCTTTAATACTGCGTATAAATAGATAATGCTACACATCCACGCATAATCTCGATCGGATCCGCAGATTCTTCTCTTAGGCAAAGACATGAATAGTAGAGTGCACTTACCATAACCTGTAGCACAAACAAAAGTATTATATAAAATCGGTCTTTATATGAAACCATGCAAGATGCGTGTAGTATGGATTATTATGGATGTTAAAAAAAACGTGATGCCGAGTGTGGAATGCATGGGTAAATGAATATGCAACTTCATGCAGGGATGGAAGAACATGACATGGCAAAATAAATGCCTTCTGTCATAAATGAATGATGGTTAAAATAATCATATGAAGATAAAATTAAAATGTTTGGATAATGCTTGGATCATGGGTGATGGGGGGTGGAACATACGAGCTTATACGTATTACTTTGCTTTACATAAATGTTCAGTATTTGTATAAAAAAACTCATACAATAAAACTATGTGTAAATATAGCAGCAAGGTAGGGTTAATTATATATTAGTATAGTCACTGTAAGCAAGTAATTAAGCAAGTAAGCAAGTAGTGTGTATGCACAAGAAAAAGTTTTTGATGTGATTGCAATGTTTGGTGAAAACGGTTACACGTCTAAGTAAAATACGCAACCTAAGTTCTCATATAACGCTTGGCTGGCTGAGATACCAAAGTCTGTAGACACCAGTCCCAAAATGGGTCACAACTTGAAGGTAAGTCCTATGGAGCGTTAGCTTGTCGATAATACCAATGCAGATAAGTATATAAAATTAGGGAGTGGGGGTGCAAGATATGATAGATGAGACACCTCAAGATTGAGGTCAATTGGAAAAGTAATCACAATTGATTTCTTGAAAACTAAATTGTTGTAACATTTGTCCCAGAGTTTGCATCACAATGAAAAGCATGAATTAATACAACGAGATTTGATGATTTGGATGTATGTAAAAAATCCATAAATGTAATATTGTAAAGTTTAGACTCCAATGCACATCATGTAAAGCCCCTAACGCAATCTATTCACCTGAGAAAAACATGCTTAAAAGTGTCAACATAAAGTTGGTGAGTTCATAGGTTTTTGTAAGTATAAATGATGAAATCCAAGATTTGTAAAACGTGTATGACCATTTCAATCCTTATAATAGTCACAAAAATGTAAGTATAAATGTTGGAATCAAAGAAGTGTATGACTATTGTATCCCATACAATAGTCACAAAAATGTAAGTATAGTTGGACCAAAGCTTTTGTAAAGTATGCATGACCATTGTATCCAATACAATAGTCACCATGTGCGATTACGATTAAACCCCTAAGTTCATGAAACTACGGCATAGACTTATATGCATGCCACTTTATTCAAGGCACGGTTAGAGTTCATGAGTATGTAGTCCAATGCTAGGTGGGGGGTGGGTTGGGGTGGGGTGTGGGGTGGGTGATAGGGCACCGACTTGGTAAATAACGTGTCGTGCAAGTTTTTTACCGGTTAAGCCAAAACTGAGTACGAGCTTATATCACTTACCGAACAGGGAATGTCAATCCGGAAATTAGATCATATTCAATATAACATTTGCGCTTACCCTCCGAGTACCTTTGAACTGTTCATGCAACTTAAGCTAATCCGTAATCATTTGAATCAAAGTAAAGTTGTTGTTGCGATCCAATGAGGTGAAAACAGTATTTGTTAATCCCACCGGTTAGATATGTAACTGAGTTGTAACAAATTGTAACAAGTTTGTAATGAGTATGTAATATGCAGTTTGTAAATGTGTATGTTAAAGCGATTATGTTTAAACCAATACGAGATTCAAGTGATGCAAAACAAAGTATGTAAAAGAGATTGTAAATGAATATGTAAACAGAGTTGTAACGATGTGCATGTATTCGGTCCCCGAGATTACGTAAAGTAAATGAAATACGAGTGAAGAGCTATAAACTCACGCTCTAGTGAAATGTATTGACTATCACGCAAAATCAATCAAAGTAAGTCGTCACAAAACGAATCACAGGATTCAACCTAATTAATTAAAGGTCGTATAAATACGAGTGTATTTATATAATACAACATCATAAGTTTATAGAGTTACGAGCAATGCACCTATTCGTTTGTTTAATTTATAAAAGTTGAAAAACAATATTTTAAGTCTACGTTGTTATTAAATGTTCAAAGTATTTTATCCGTAACAAGAAATATTATTTATGTCCAAACAATTTGATGTATTTGTTAATCATACACTAGCGATGGACTGATCTAATATTATTGTTATTATAAAGATAGTTAATATAAATAGTTTAATTGTTTTTTTGTAAAATAATATTTATAAAGTTAAAACGTAGAATAAAATATTATATAAATGATACATACAACGACAGTTTCTTGACACTTTTGATATACCCGAAACTAGGACTCGAAAATATCGTAAATCAGTATTTAAAAATATTAACACTTTATCGTAGTTTGTATAAAATGGTAAAAAATTGTTATAAAAATTATTAGTGTTTTTGTAATTTCAAATGGGTCTGATTTATCTGAAATCTTTAAAAACTCATAACTTACTCATTTTACCGTGATCAGGTGTCGCGTTGTTCTTTATATGTACAACTATCGTGACAGAAGAATCTATCATAAGTTAAAATACACACAGTATTTTATAAAGAATCTGTGCCGGAATAAGTAAAATCAAACAGTTTATGTAAAATCATTTTATAACTTAACATCTTGGCAAAAACTCATAACTCCTTTGTTTTAATTATGTTTTTAGAGTTATTTATATGCACGTTTTCCTATTGAGATGATCTATCATAATAAAATAATTATATATTTTTATCAATTTTAAAATTGTATCAGTTTTTATAAAACTATTTTTATAAAAACACTTTTATATATTTAATTATCGTAATCTTGTAAATATCTTAACTTCTTCGTTATAGCTTTTTTTTTCAAGTTCTTTATATGCTTGCAATCCTCATAATATGTACTATTTAAATCAAATAGTGTGTTTATATTTATAAAATAGTCTAATATACTTCAGATGATTAACAGTTCGTCATGTAATATGAATCAAAGTTTATAATACTAGTTTTAATAAATTAATACTTAATTAAATTGTACAATCCTTTAATATTAATTTATAGCACAGTGTCTACATATTTTTGAGTCCGTACAAGTTTTATGTCCATCATTTTTGTCCAAGTGCAATGTTCTCATAATTATTTGTGTATAAACTTTATAATTAAACTTTCAACAATTAATTTATAACTAAATCTATAAATTAATCAACACTTATATAAAGTATGTTCTTGCATTTTAAACATCATTCACCTCTAATGATTAGCGAATATATACGTTCATAAATTACGACCTACTGTCGTCCATTATATTTTTATAACTCATAAATAAACCCTGAGATCGTGATTTACACAAATTTTTATTTTAAAAAACACTTATGATCATATATGCACAATGAACATGATCCTATTAAAAACTATAAATTCGCCGTTGCCGGCCTGAACTGGTATAAATTTCCTAAGATTGTCAAACTAACAGAATTAAAGACACTTATATACAGAGAACGCTTCGGCGTTTGACATGCGAAGAAGTAAACTCTAATAAAGTACAAATCGCTACGATTTCATACGTACAAACATCAACGCCTTCTATATTGAAATACGTCGCTGATAAACACTAGCACGTCTTCAAAAAGTTTAAAATCACTTAAAGGACACAATTTTTGACGTTTTTGCTCTACTTTTTTTCTTTACATAACTTACTATCCTAGGACTATTAGAAGCATAAAAACATAAACTTTAAGGTTTTTAACACAAAAATTTTTGGTTTAAGATTCTTGGTACAAAAATATTTTAAACCAAAAAATACCTAAAAAGATGAAATTTTTTTATGTTTTTGAAAGTTTTTCTTGTACAACTAGCTTATACTAAGATAAATTAAGAAGAAAGTTGCAAGCTTTATTGGTTGTTATGAACACGGAACGAAAACATAAAACGTTGTTGTTAGTGTTTCTGAAAACCCGGGGCGGGGGGGGGGGGACCAGCGACGGCGCGACCAAAAACAGGAACCAAAAAAAAACAAAATGTGCACGCAAAAAAAAAACGCCTTTGCAATGATGTACTGGGAATAATCTGTTTGATTATCGGTCCAAAATACCTAATCTCTATGATACAGGGGACGGGAGCGTAAATAAGTACATTTGCCCGTAGACACGCTACACATAAATTTCAAGTACCAAAACACACGAGTAGACTCAATAGAAAGAGAATGAAAAGAATTACGAGCAGAAGAAAGTGCAATGCTACAGATCGAGAATGGAGCAGCAGTTGTGATGCTACTACTACTGTATGACGAGATATCTGTCACACCAACGAGAGCCTCAGTCAGTTTGTGAGAAGCGCTAAGATAGGTCTGGGAGGAGGTCGGCTGATTGTACACATCGTGCCAAGTTGGGGCTGATGAGTTGGTGCGTGTGGGTAGCGTTGGCGGTGAGTAGCTAGATCTACATCGTATTGTCGGTGTTTGTGATACTGTAGAGCTTGATGTTGGGCCACATAGGTATTTGGATAACAAGTGTATCGTCGCCAAAAGGGTTTGGGGTGATTTTTGTTTTTTTGGTTTGGTTTGGTTCGAGTGGTTCGAACACCTAACAAAACGTTTTCATTTTATGTGAGGTTCTAAAACCATAAAGCTTGCAACTTTCTTGCTTAATTTATCTTCAGTCTCAGTTGGGGGTGGGGGGGGGGGGGGTGGGCTGGGGGTGGTGGGGGGGTGGGGGGGGGGGGGGGGGGGGGGGGGGGGGGGGGGTTGGGGGGGGTGTGTTAGAAAACCCTAACAAATATTTGAAAATCTAGTTTCTCTTCTTCTTGTAAACTCTTGTAATAGATTATACCACCATCTAGTAGCAAATCACTCAGTGAAACACCTTATGTATTATACCTAAGAACACTTTCATTTTAAACATCATTTCATCATAGATAATTATATATTCGAATTATGTACATGGTCATTTTATTTTATAACTCATAAAATAAACCTTAGATGGTGATTAACAATATAACACTTATGTAAATATGAAAATGAAATCTTATACAAAAGATTTGATTAAATGGACCTGTGATTGGAATGAAGAGTAAACTCAAATCAAAAACCCTTATGTAAAAAACCCTAACTTCTTAAAAACCTTAGTTTCTCTTTTTCTTGTAAACCCTTGTTTAATTTATACCCAAGCTTCCAAATCACCTTGAAACACCTTATGTATTATACCTAAGAACACTTGTATGATTATTACCTTGCTAGAATCAAAGTTATAGAAACCCTAAAAACTTAGTTTGAGCAGTGAGCTTTAATGGAGGAACAAGAGAGAGTTTTGAAAGTTTGCTTGCAAATGAAAGAGTGTATTATAACTACCTAGGACCTTCCTTATATAGTCAAGAGTATTGTGCTAAACCATGGACTAGGAAGTGGTATTGGAGAGCATTGATGTAAAGGTTGTCTCCGTTTGACAATTTCTAGATAAATGGGTTTAAGGTTGTACTCTTGTAAGTTTATAACTAAGTGATGAGACTTTAGTGGAGGATTTAGGATTTATTAAGTGTTTACAACTTGTATAACCGGCCATGAGGCTTATAGAAGTGTAGGATTGATTAAATTTTGGGTATTGAGTATAACGTGGGTATTGTTGAAGTATAGATGGTATTGGTGCTTATCGTGTATGCTTTAAATGTTCTTTTATGTGTGAAAACGAAACGTTTTACATAACCAATAAAAATAAAATATAAAAAGTTATAAATTATCCTCGTAATAATTATATAACACTTGCTTGACGTAAACTTTTATTTGTTTGATGTCCGTTTCCGTTGAATGATGATTTTTAGTTTACGCGATTTAACTAAACGATAAAAAAAGTAAATGCGTAAAACTTTAAAATAAATAGTTGAATATTTATTGACGTAAATTGACTTAAAAATGCGGATTGTTACACAACAGAGTCAAGCGGATGTGGCAAAGATGAGTGCATATGCAATACAGCAAGAACACGAGAATCTTCGGGCAAAGATTTCTTCGCAAATTAAAAATGCTATCACTAACCATATTCCTTCTCAGGTTGATTCATCTGTTAGGAAATTACATGACAGGGACATATAATGCATGTGCACCCGACTTAAGGCCACCCCAGCCTCTCCACAAGAACATCCCCCGCCCCCAGACGGCGTGAGGGGGGAATGTGGGCAGCCAATACCAATTTTAATATCTGACCATGAGAGACAATCCTCAGTTGCAACAGTAGGACAGGTTACCGATTTGGCCACACATAAGATACAGTAGTTTGAAAGACTTCATGTGTTTGATACTCTTTGTTGACCTTCTGCCATTCGCCCAAGAGATCAGGATGATCCTCATGATGATGCTCATCCTGAGGGGGAGAATAGTGCTGATGTGCTGTTGTAGTGGTGTTTATTTTGGAGTTTTCAAGTTTTAAATTTATATTTTCCCAACTTTACCCAAAACAACACTTTAATGGGCAGTGTACCCGATCAGATGGAGTTTCGTGGTAAGTAGGGTGTCGATCACTAAGAGCGAGAACTAATATTTTATTTTATTAATATTTTGGTTAACTAAACTAAGTTAAATTAAACTATGTTAATTCTATTCTATGTTAAACCTATGCTAAACCTATGTTAATCCTAATTCTAACAGATAAGGTATGGCTTGTGTTGGGCTTTAGCCCAAAACATGGATAATATTAGCTTAAAGTCCAAGCCCGTTAAACCCGACTAGCCTATTACAATACAAGACTAATGGTGACTAAGACGACCGATAACATTTTTGTTCGACTTATATAAAAATAAGGCTAACAATTGCAAAACGGACTTAAGTGGTATAAAGTACACATTCTATGCTTATCTCTTTTATGACTATCAAATATGTGCTATGTGATCATATATTATTAAAATGTGTTATGGGCCTTATTATTTATTTTGCTTTTGGGCTTTTACTTAATTGGTTATTTGTTAGTGTTTCTCTTCGTGTACTCGGTTTAGCACACCTTACTCGCTTCTTCCATAAAACTTTCTCGTTTAAGCATTATTATTTTGGGTCATGGTGTCTAAACGTAACTCTTCGGGTATTAAGATTCTTTATTTAAAATTAAAACCTTTCTCACGTACTCCCATAAAAACCAACGACATCCCTATTTTTATATATAAACACCTCTCCTCCACTTCCCCTCTCATCCATTTCAAAAATCAAACCATTTCATTTTTCCTCTCTCTTAAATCTACCGATCTTCATCATCCATGGAAAGCCTCTTAGAAATTTTAAGCCCCGTTATGATCGTCATCATCATCTTGCTCCTTATGCTCCTCTATCCAATGTTCAAGTTCTCGTACGGAGATTGTTCTTTGATTTAGCTTTTTACATTACCATTGTATTTCCTATCCTCTGTATTGCGTTAAGCATTGAAATGAAATATATGTAATGCATTTTCATTCCTTTTATCGCGT
>BQNB010134104.1:3013-18362 GCA_026074375.1 Tanacetum coccineum | reverse complement strand
ATCTTAACACAGGTACTAAGAAGAATAATGAACAACTGAATAACAACTTTATTAATGTGTTCTTGAGGATTACAGATTGTTAACTATGATAAGATGTATTCTCTATGATCTAGTGTAGGACTGTGTACTAACTATGCCTAGGGTTCCTTTTATATATCAAGGATAACCCTAAAAGGCTTACATATCTTTTTCTAAAATATCTTTTAAATATCTTCTCAACGGTACTAACTAACTTTCTACTAACGGTACTAACTAACTAACAGTACTTAATACTTTGTACTGTCGGTACTAAGTATAACTGTCAGTACTAACTATTTGTACTGTCGGTACTAAGTTAAGAAAACATTAATCCTAACAACTTCACATTTTAACTCTTCTTCAAAAATCATCATATGATTAGAAGGCATGTCTTTTCCCATTTCATCAATGTTATACAAGGCCCTTTTTCCCATATTAAAAATATCTTCTTTTAGAGGCAACATATGAAAAGTCTGAGCAGTCTATCCTATTTTTCAAAGTTTATTGTTAAGATCGTTTATTTGTTTCAAAAACTCTTGATTTGTATTTTCAAGTTCATTTTTCATGTTAAAAGCGGTTAGACATACTCAGCATACTTCTCATTCTCTTTGTTGAATGACTTTTCTTTTTGACAGGCTTAAGATTTAAGGTATGAAATTTCTTTGTTTAAAACCTTAATCTTTTTGGAGTATTCAGATTCATTTGTTGTATCATTTGCAAAATGTTTCTTTTTCCTTATATATCTCAAGCTCTTTTGTCAAAAATGCATTTGCTAAGCTTCACGATTGACCTTAGTACAATTTTCTACTTCAAGTTATTCATGATTTTGTATCCCAAGAGCAAACACATTTTTAAATGTATCATTGTTTGAGTGATGTACCTCAGTCAATGTGTCGTTGTCATATGAGGGTCTTACAGCAGCATTCTCTACCTCAGAAACAACCTTATCAGCCCGTGCTCTTTCAGCATGTGCATCATATCATGTATGTTTAGTTCATGTATTGTCATCTATGCTTGCTTCAGAGTTTAAACTAGCATCCAATGTTATACCCTCATTGACCATTCCCTCTTGTGTTTGCATGTTGCTTTCATTCAGCCATTTTTCATTCTCCTTTATTGCATGAACCTCTTGTTTTTTCATCAGGCATTCACTTTCATGAAATGCACTTCTATCGATGTTTATCTCGAGTGCATCCATGTAGTAGATTAACCACATAAGTAAGTTTGAAGTTCTTTTCCTATGTATTCTTTGAACCACTGTTTCAAATTTTGACTTTCATGATCTGTAGAATCTACCTTTTATCAAGGTGATAAAAGTCTCAAACTGTGTCCTGAGCACTTTAAAACATTTCATTGACTCACCCTCATGTAGATACACTTTTTTAGTTTGCCTTTGTATGTTATCTATGTTGTAGGACAACTTTTGTCGAAAGGTATTGTAACACCCCCATTTTTACAATATAGCAGCGGAAGCTAATCTGGGGTATTACTTCATAGATACAACAATCATAATCATAGAAAACAACTTTAAAAGAGACGTTGTTGGAAAAATTTAGTTATCATTCATTATAATCAGAGTTTTTACAAAATGCAGGTCCCAAAATCTAGAAACATAAAATGTGAATGATAACAAGTTTTAGCCATCTTCATGTCCATGCCACTCCGTGCCATAAGTTGCTCAATTACCTGAGATAAACATGCATAAAAAGGGTCAACACAAAGGTTGAGTGAAATTCATAGGTTTGAAATGTAATAGTTAAATACAAGTTATCATAATTGGAAATGTTGGTATTGCAGGAATAATCGTTATGAAGAACATTATTGTCATAGTGAACAGTATTATCACCCTAAACTCATGAATCACATAAAGAGATAAAGAGATATTGGGAGATACTACCCAAAGAGATATTGGGAGATATTACCCAAAGAGATATTGGGAGATATTACCCAAAGAGATACTGGGAGATATTACCCAAAGAGATACTAAAGAGATATTGGGAGATACTACCCAAATAGATATTTCCATGTATATAGTTGTAGTTATTTCATGAATAGCATACAGTTTAATAAGCACTTGCATTCTAGTTTTCAGCAGGTATAAGGGTTTATAAAAATATGTGGAATTTGAACTCATTAAGTCTTTGAAGTAATCACATTGTTTGAGTTTATAAAAGAGTTTGTAACAAGCATGTATCCCCCTCGCGGGTTTATAAAACATGTAAAATAAGTAAAGGCGAGGTTATGAACTTCACTAAGTCTTTGAAAAGTAATCACATTGTTATAAGATAAACGAGTATGTAAAAGAGTTTGCTAAACAAGGCATGTTTCCCATAGAGGTCTTTATAAAAACCATGTAAATATAAGTAAAGTCGAGGTTATGAACATTCCACTAAGTCTTTGAAAAGTTATCACTTTGTTATATTATAAACGGTATGTAAAGAGTTTGTAAACATGCATGTATCCCCCTCGACGGGTTTATAAAACATGTAATATATACTAAGGCGAGGTATGAACTTAACCTGATAGTAGATGTCAATAAGTATTCTGAATTGAAAGCTGGACTTATCACAAATCTTAATCAGGATGTTGGGACATAGTAAAAATTTAGTAAACAGCACGTCATGGAACCTGAGAAATATGTTGTGTCTTAGGATGATATCGTACTCTAGAACTTTAGTTTTAAGAGTTATGAGTTTGATTGAAGTGTTTGGTGAATTGATTGTATCACCTTTCGGCGCCTTCATAATTTAGAAGTCTTTTTGTATTGTATGAGGCTAGGGCACATTTATCACATAAACTAAGCAAACTCAATCTGAACGTAATACAACAGATGAATACTCCTTAATAGTACTCCCGTAGTATTATATTTGATATAATCGGTTTTATGCGTTTTAATCAAAATCTGGAATCGGTTTTAAGCGTTTTAATCAATATCTGGAAATGTTAAGCACGAGAAGCGTTAATTAAAGTTATGTCTTGTAAGGTTTTAAACATGATTTTATACTTTTTCAAAATGTTACATTTTAGACCCTTGAGTTTGAAAAGTGGCAGAATTTACCCTTGGAGTTTGCACTTTTACGACTTTGGTCCTTCAACTTTAAAAGATATACCAAGTAAACCTTGCACTTTGAAAAGTGACATAATAGACCCCTATAGTTATAACTTTGATAAAATGACATATTCAGCCCTTCTAGTTATTAATTTCAGAAAGTTACGATATATACCCCTTGCATGGATTATAATTACAAAACATGTCCAAATTGCCATGCAAGCTTATTTTAACATTTCAATAGACATTTATAAGTTATAATAAACTAAAATATGAAGTTTTAACGTAACGCAAGTTTAAAATAACGATTCGTTAGGCTAGGAAGCAAAACGGGTCAAATTAGGGTTTCAAAACGTAAACGCGCGGGTTTTAAGTTCAAATTCCTTCATTAATAAATAAAGTGGTTATTTTAACATTAGTTAAGCATGCTAGGATAGATTATAACAATATTTAATCATTATAACATTTAGTTTTAAGAAAAACGCAAAATTAGGGTTTTGGGTGTACGGTTTTGGATCAAAATGGAAAATGAGCATGAATTGAGTTATGAAACTTTAACAAGAGTATATTTAGGATCATATGAACATTATAAGGGTGTAGTAGCAGAAGTAGAACATTCAAAACCTGGGTTTGAGCTTCAATGATCAAAAATGGTGGAAATGGGTCATTTCGGGTAGTATTTCCACTCGTACGCCTTGTATCTTGTTCCCGGGGCTTCAAATCTTCAAAGCTTCACTTCTTAGACTTCTTTAATGATCCTAGGATCATAAGGGAGCAAAGGATTGCTGCCTATAATGGGTATGAGATAAGAGAGTGGGGGATGAGAATGAAATGAAGGTTTATGCTTCTATTTATACTTGAATTCATGCAAGGAGGCTAAGGAAACTTATGTGATCTGGTTAGGACACATATGAGAGCTAGAGGGTGACTAAGAGAGGCTAGAGGATGTGTTGGATAGGCTAGAAACTAGCAAGAACATGGTGGAAACACCATGTGTATGCCGTAGGTACAAAAGAAGAAACAAGAGCACATGTGATCAATTTTATATAATAAATGAAGTAGATATTTGTTTGAGGTGCTTGTAAGCAGCTTAGGGATGAAGTAGCATGGTCATCAAGGTGCTTGATTGCAAGAAAAACTTTCAAATTGGGTCAAAATGCAAAGGTTTTGATTTCGGGTTCACTAGGGCTCATTTAGGGTTTTTAAGCTTGAATTTCGTGTATACTTGATTAGGAATGATAGGTTACTGATCCTAAGACTTATATTAAGGATTATAATCAAAATTTGATAGGTGGTTTGGGTTAAAATGGGTAGAAAATGAGTAAACGGGTCAAAATCACAATTAGGGCACAATTAGGGTTTTCGGGATTTATTTCTTGTATAATTGAAGTAGAATGGTGAAATGATGATGGAAAGTGATTGAGAATGTTGTAATTTATGTTATTACAACTTATTTAAGTATTGGTTTAGGTTTACAATGGATAAAAATGAAGAAACGAGTCATGGTTTAGAAACTAACTCGGTTTTAGGGTTTAGGGTTTTAAATTAGGGTTTTGAGTGAAAAATATTAGCTTGTACACAAGTGATGGTGAAGAAATTAGAATGAAAACAAAGGTAAAACGGCTATTTTAGAGATCATGCTTAATGACTTGTACACTGAGCTTTTAGAGACTTGTACTTTGACTTGAAGAGATTTTATATTTCAAATGAGATGTTATATTTCTTGTAAATATGCTTTAGTAGCTTGTGTGTAAAATGATGAAGTAATGATGAAATAATGATTGAATAGGATTGTTATGATTGGTAAATACGTTTTTACCACTCATTTGAGTGTTTGTTTTGGTTTTATAATGGATAAAAGCAAGAAACAGGTCTAGTGTTGATTTTGCTCGGGGTTCTGGTTTTTGAGTTTTGTATTGGGTTGTGAGTGTAAAAAGTGGATGATTAGTTTATGTAATATTAATATTTAGGGTTTAAACCTTGTAAAATGAGCGTAGTAGCTTGTACACAAGTGGTGGTGAAGACATTAGAATGAAAACGGAGGTAAAACGGCTATTTTAGAGATCATGCTTAATGACTTGTACATTGAGCTTTTAGAGATTTGTACTTTGATTTGAAGAGATTTTATATTTCAAATGAGATATCATATTACTTGTACATATGCTTTAGTAGCTTGTGCATTTACTTTAGGGGTTAACCCCTTTCCAATGTGATTAGGGTTTGGGTTATATGATAAGGGGGATGTAGAGCCGTCTTGATATAACGTTGCAATTGGTACATTATAGGAATAATGTACTTTGCAAAAAGGATATGATGATATTGACTTGACATATTGTGATGTTTGCTTGACATATATGAAGACAGGATTGCCATAGATAGGTTGCGTGAGCTTGTCTACTTTAGTTATGCAAGTTACATGACATACTGAGATATTGACAATACAAGTAATGTAATAAAGCGAAAAATTTCCCCATATAATTGTGATAATAGTAAAATAGGTTGATGAAAATTCTTAGGCTGTTATATGTCTTGTTACAGAATTCGTTTGATGCACTTATGGAAAGATAAATTTTTTAAGGTGAATAATGAAACATGGAAGGCTAGTAATGATATTGGAAGTATAATGGATGTCGTGATGTGAGGAGTCAAAAATGGTTTTTGTGGAAGATAATGGGAAAGCAGGATGACTTGGTTGATGATGCATGGAAGAAGGTGAAGACTCCTCCCAAGAAGACTCCTAGGAAAACTGGTATTTGGTCAGGTAGAAAATAGGGGCTCTCCTAAAAGAAATGTAGATTTCTCCTGATACGAAGGTTTACTACTTTGATAAGGATGATATCGAGGAAGTGGAGCATGAGAATGCCTATAACAAAAAGGGTTGATGATTTTCATCAGGTTATTGGCATTTCTTATGAGTCAATTTATTTTTGCTTCATAGGTTGTGTCGCATTTGTATAGAGGTAGTGATTCTTGAGATTGCATGTCAATCTATGGGAAAATGTAAAAGGGGGGGGGGGTGATACGTTTTTGTTTTATAAAAATCTTAAACTTTGTATCAAATAAGCAATCACACCGGACTTTATATAAAAAGTATCAAATTATAGTCTATGACGAATAAATAATGGAAAACTAGAATAAGCAAGTAATCACAACACAATCATAAACATTAAGTAAAGAGATAGCGATATGTAAAAGAGAAATTAAACCGAACATGATGATTTATAGTGGTTCGGTCACAGAGCTCCTCTCTACCCTACTCCACTCCCCGAGTACCAAACTTGAGAGTTACTTCATAGACCTTAAAGCTCCCTTCTCGGAGGAGAGAAACCTTTACACAAAGTCGTTACATTTTTAGTTACAAGATAAATACCGAGTTCCTAAATCTAGGTGATACCAATACCATCATCGCTTACACTTTATTCGATACAAAGCTAAATACCGGGTTCTTACAAATAGGGTAGAACCAACCCAAACTTGTTATGTTTTTGGCCTAACATAACAAACCTTGTGTTTTATGGCACAACAAATAAAACTATCTAACGTAATTGGTGATACAAGATAATGATGTTATTACAATGATGATCCAAGACAATGTGTCTAATGGATTTGAATGACTAATCTAAATGTACTTCCATTAATGGGAAGCCTTGATAACGCTCTAAATATACATAAAATATCCTTCAAAAATATGAGAAATATATATGTTAACGCATGAACTATTGCAAAGTTTGGTTGTTTCTTGTGCAATAATTGTTTTAGGACCAAAAATGGCAAAAAGGACTAAATGTGCAAAGATATTCTGTTAAATGCACTAACGGTCATTAAAAGAAGAATCTAGAAGAGAATTGAATGAAGAATTAATGAACGAGACCAAAGTGTGGCGCACTTACACTAAGTGCGGCGTACTTCAAAAGTGGGATAATTTCAATTAATTACACACCAAGTACGGCGCACAATTTATATTGTGCGGCGCACTTCACCTGCAGTTACTCAAAAATAATAATGATTGCCATTATTGGGCAACCTTTGGATTGCCATTCTTCAGACAACTGATGTTCACATACCCTAATGTTAAATAAGGAAACGAATTAGGGTTCATATCATCAAAATAACACAACTCAAATCATTTCAAAGTTCTTAAGAAGATTTTCTATGTTAGTTTGGTAATTGTTCTTTGTTCATCACAATTCCAGGGTATTAAGCATCTAGGGTGGTTTAATTTGAGCTATTGGATGGCTTTGATAGATTTATGTGTAGATTTGGAGTTGTATTTCCGGGTTTGTTATAATCATTGTTCGAAGGAAGACTCTTGAAAATCAATTTAATTTGCTATTAAAATTGGTATAAACATGTTTCTCTCCTTGAATATTATGTTTTCTGGATCTAACATGCTTGTTTTGCTGCTATGATTATGGAGTAGTTTATTCATGTTTATTTGGGATTTATGGAGTAATATGGATTAATTCGGATGACTAATGATATTTTTTTTTTTTTTTTTTTTTTTTTTTTTTTTTTTTTTTTTTTTGGTTTGAGTAAATATGATAACTTCATAATTTAGATATTTGGATTGTTGATCATCATTTGATCACTCACTTAGTTCGGGAATAGGTCGAAAGGCTCCGACTTGGTGTTTGATTTCTAGTTGTTTGTCTATGACAACTCGGTATTAGCTTTGTGAGAATTAGCTAATAAAATGCTCATCATCCCAAATATATAAATGTTTAATGCTTAACCTCATGTCTAACGAACTTGGTTGAGAAAGTTAATATTTTTTATTTCCAAACGTGAACCAATCTTAAAGCGTTTTTCATAACTAAGATTAAAGGCCGAAGTATTCTTTATTATGTTAAATTTACAATATATGGACTAAACTACCTGTTCATTCCTTTGATTATACTTAATTTTATGAATTTATCATCATCCCAAGTTATCCTCCATTACTCTTGTCTCTGGAATTAACTCGCTTTTATAATTCTTGTATTATGTTTATCAATTTATCTTTAAGATCATGACAATCTGTTAGATAAACTTTTTCGTAATATAATCGACCCTTTTCTAAGAATTACCAATCCCTTGGGATGAACCTTGTCTTCCTTAAACTTATACTATAAACGGGGTTTATACGCTTTTACCTGTGGGTTAGTTGGAATCGGATAAAACTAGAACTATTAAATTTAAAGCTTTTATAACACATCAAAGTTTCTGGCGCCGTTGCTGGGGATTGAAATCATTCTTGAATAAGTCATTATTATATTGCAAACTAAAATTTTAAAATCGTCGTACAGTTTTCTGGCAAACTGACCTAATTTTCTGCAGAAAGTGCGCCGCACATTACCATTATGCGCCAGTTTTTTTGTACAAATTTTAAAAGTGAGATGCACTTACACCAAGTGCGCCGGTTTTTCTGTTATTTTCAAAAAGCATAATCCGTATATATGTGCATGACTATAAAAAACAAAACCCAGAAACCCATAAAACTATAATTGCACACTTAGAATTAAGGAATTTTTTTAGTGTGCATAATTGTTGAAATCTTGTATTATCATAATTTGTTCATTAAAATAAGAAAAATCAAAAAGAACTATTTAACATCTTATTTGTTTGAAATTCTGAATGCCTACATGTATCTATTGATTGCTAAATATTGCCTATTTAACTTTGACCTCCTGCAATATAAAAATAAAAATAATTTTTTTAAAAGAATTAAGGAAATTTATAAAAATTATATGATGATCAATGTGCTTAAAAACCTGATAGTTGCTTTGTTTAACAGATATTGAGGACAAAATAAAGATAAGAAACATAAAAATACTAAAATTAAAAATCTTAAAAATTTTAAAATACTTAAGTACGCCGTACTTTTTCTAAAGTGCGCAGCACTTCCCGATCTGAAACAAAATAGAATGCTTGTTTCTTCGTTTTTATACGAAAATTGCTTGAAGTAAAAAATGCTATTTGTTTGTTGATAATATGTAATGTAAAATAGTTATTATTATTTATTTTAACTACCCACTAAAATGGTTGGTTTATTTTATATGAGTTAGGATTCCTAATTCGAATCTTGGAAAAATTTTTCTTAGGAGAAAAATCGTTGTTGAATATCGAGTGAAGGTTGAGGGATTGGAGAATAGGATTCTCTGAAGTATCAAGACACTGCTAACAGTGGAGGAAAGAAGGAAACAAAAGCTATGGTTTTTCACAAGATGGATACCGAAGAAGTTAGTGATAGATTCGTGGCACCTTGTTTTGTCAATGGGCTGGAAGTATATGATGGGGAGATTAATCTTGGAGTGGAAGAGAACATAATCTCGAACGAATATGCAGTAAAATTATGCCTGGAACATGAGGTTAAAAGAGGAAACAAAATAGTTAAGAAAGAGCTCATTGTTGCACTAAGAGGTGAGATCTATTTTGTAAAGTTCATTATCAACCCAGAAGAAGATGATGTTGAACCTGGGGTGATTTTTAGAAGATCATTCCTACGTATGACCAAAATAATTACTGATTTAGGGGCTGGAATGTCACACCCCGTAAGTGGCGGAACAAGAGATGCGACGGATACCATTCATCGCACACGATACAAGAGCATACACTTTAAAAATTTACATTCATGAAATTAAGTTTACAGAATTTTACAAGTTAAAAAAACAAATTTAAACAACTACAATAATCATGACCATCTCGACCCAGTCCCCTTGGGTTATATATTTTCTCGTCCAATACCATTCACATACATTTGATTTGACACACTAAATGATACTCGAAATGTTCTACAATAATGTGGTGGGCTCCATAGGTTTGACCTTAAACCGCAAATGTTATGCCCAATACTTTAAAGTGGAAAATAGTGCTATATGTCAGTGAATTTATGCTAACATCATGACATAGACGTCCCCGCTGTCTATCACAATTATGTCTACTTATGCACCTAAAGGCCTACCAGCTAGAGCACGTAAAACTTAGGGCAGGACCAAACCCTTGCATGCCAAACACAGTACATGAAAGTAACATCAAATCCTTTGCCCATGCCAAAACAGTACATGCAATAAGATCACATCCCTTTCCTTGTCAAATCACGTCCATGCAAGTACATTCACATCCCTTCGCATGCCAATACACATAGTACATTGAAAGTTAAATTCACATTAATATAGTTCACTTAGCTGTCATAAGCATATATCATTGTCCCATTAAATCTAAAACACATCTCGCACAAATCAATTCAAAACATTTTTCAAAACACATTAGGTATCATTCTTCCCCGAATGGAAAAACTAGTTAATAAAGTGAGCTAAGAGAAACTCACCTACAATCAGCTATATCAAAAAGCACCGTTCAATCTCAAATATGGCGACACAATCAATCTCCTTCACAAGCGCACAATGTTATCCTGAAATACGACACTGAAAATATATACCTCACTATATCAATACTCGTCCACTATTTATCTTATTGTAGACAAGTGTAGGCGTCTTAACTATGCAATATCCTCATTTTTCATTCTCAAAATTCCCATTTTAAATTATATCATTCCAAACTCATATCTCATACCATTAACTCATCACAAAAAACAGGTGTCTTATTACTAAGACTTTATCTCGTTATCAAAACTTTTACTTCATATTATGGTTGTGTGGTAGTTACGCGATAACGACTCTCAAAATACACTTGGGCAAATGGCGACATCAATACAATACAGCTCAAATCCCCTCAATCCGTTGAACAACGACAAATCGATCAAATACTCTGTGAAAAACTGACAAAAGAAATGAGCAGAGCTCAAAAGCTAAAGATAAATAATTCCATATTTTCCGTAATCGATACAATTTAGTATATATATAGGGATGCGTTCTATAGAAAACCTTTTATTCATAGAAAACTAGAAAACAAAACTACAAGTAGAGTTTGACAATATGTCCAAAAATTGAGGTAGAAAAATGATATAAAGGTTGGGAGAATCTAGTTACAATTTCATTCTCACTTATAACACATCACAGACACACACACGCTCATATCACTGACCAAAATAGTACACCTCTGACCACCACCACACCGCCATCATTCCGGTCACCACATCAGTAGATTCTTCTCCGGTCACCACACTGTCATAGTCACCGGCGGTGGCGGCGCTGTTTCATCTTTTCAGGTAATACAAACCCTAACTAACTAATTGTATAATAAATCATGTGTTTTGAAGCGTTAATCATCTGACAATGAAGAGAAAGTGAGATTTAAACTAAAAGTAAACTAATTTTGTTAATTAATCAAAATTTAAATCAATGATCTGATTATTTTTGAAGTTTTATTGAAAGTTTATCATCATATCAACATGTTTTTTTATCTAATATGGAACAAATCGGGTAGAAAAAGCATAAAAACATGTTAATTGAAATTGTACACCATGTGTTTGATATAATGTCTGAATGTGTTTGATTATTACGTTTGAAATAAGCGTTCGTACATTTGTTAGTTAAAATGTCTAAAAAATGTGTTTGTTAAACTTGCTCACCAGGTGTTTGTTAAAATGTATGAATAAGAGTTTATAAATGTGATACACTAGTTTGAATCGTATGTGTTTAATAGTGAATGGTATGACATCTTAGGGAATACGTGTGTACATTTGCAGAATGAGATTACACATTAGGGCATCAGATTGTATTAGTGCATCTATGTTTGTGGTTGCTGCATCAGGTTAATTAGCCGAACATAGTTTTGAGGTAGTTGTTTAGTAATATTGTTTGTCGCTTTTTAGTGCATCCCTTTGTATACCTACTTTATCAGGTACTTGGTTATTATAGTGAATCTGTTAGTTTTGATTATGTGTTGTTTGTATAGTTTTTTATATGAATGTGAATATATTATTTTTTATTAAAGGAGGCACCTAAAGATGAGAAGGACACAGTTCGGCGCCTAAGTTTAGCAAAACAAGGAATTAAAAGAGCTGTGAAAAATCATAGGCAGTATGACTTGAGGTATAGTCTAGTTATCACTATACTTAGATGTGAAATTTTGATCCATTTAATTATGAATGGGTATATCTGAGCTGCAGTTTGCTTTTTTTCAAACGGGTCAGATTGGGCCATTTAAAAGGTCCATCTTTAAAAGTGATGGTGAAATTGGTCAAACAGGTTAAATGTGACTAAAAGTTTAATTTAATCTGTATAACTTTATAAAAGAATGCTGCTTTATAAAGTCTATTTTGTATGTTTATTGCATACTTTGAAATACTTGGACATTTGTGAACACATTAGGGCATCATTCTGTATGTTTAGTGCATCTGTTTGTATGTTTAGCGCATACATTTGTATGAATATTAGGGTATCATTGTGAATGTTTAGTGCATCTGTTTGTATGAATATTAGGGCATCATCGTGAATGTTTAGTGCATCTGTTTTGAAATTGAGATTGTTCAAAATATCTAATTGATAAATGAACATGGTCATGTATGTTGCAGCCCTTAAACTTCTGAAACCACTATCTCTCATGTCTAAATTAGTTGAACCGAATATTTGATTTATATAGTTTGATAATATAGATGCTCTTTTACTTAACGTTAGTTAAGGTTTGAGACCAAATACAAACTGTTACATAGAGGATTAAAGTATTAGGGCATCAATGATTATTATTAGTGGATCCTTATAATTATTAGGGCATCTGTTTGTTATCATACGGTCCAAGGCCTACTCGTCGAAGAACAGAAGGAGGAAAAGAGAGATACCAAAATTTTTGTTGATACTGTGTGTTATGAGTTAAAAAAAAGGAAGAAAATATTATATATATGGAAAAGTTTCTAGTTTGTATCAATATATTAAAAAAATTAAAAGGGATGTTTGGTTTTTAGTTTTGTAGAAGGAAATAAAATATAAGGGTAGTGTTTGGTTTCTAGTTTTGATGGAGCATATTAAAAGAAAGGTGGTGTTTGGTTTTTATGTTATGTTTATAGATCATTTTTTCTAGAACATTTATACCACAATATTTGTTTTTAAAACATGTAGTTAAAATATTAAAAAATTATAAAAAGAACTATTTTGACACGGTTTTGGCCAAACGCGAATAAAAGATGAAAATAATAATAATAATGAATAAAATAAGCTCTCATGGCTAAATATGACTTTCGTTGATTTCTTGATTGATAAAACGGATAACTTTAAATTGTAGGATTCGCAAGAGTTTTAAAACTGACGATTTTAATAAAATCGACTAAAATAATGAAACTGAATTATTTATAATTTGGAGAATAATTATAAGTACGGAATAAGTAGTGACCTTAAATACGGGGTTTTACAGGAATGTCCACTTATTATCCTAAAACCAGGTTTCGTGAAGATGCCTAAAGGTGAAATTATAACTTTTGGAGTCAAATTACAGCAATGAAAAGAGCCATATGGGAGTTATGTTTTTCTTTTATATTCTTGTTCCGGAGTCTTCTTCGGAACTGAATAATTAGTCTCATGTATGAAGCTTATGAGCGCTTTATATGTCAAAACGTGATTGTGCATATGAGAATATACGCCTGATGCGTATGGCATATGTTTGTTTATTGTAAAGGATGTCCTTGTTTAGTTTAAATCATATGTGGGAATCCATTAAGGCATGTGTTTGTTTATTTTAAGGCATCTGTGTAAATATCTTAAGGCATATGTGATAAATTAAAAAGCATTTGTTTGTTAAATTTAAGGCATTTGTTTATTAAATTTAAGACATCTGTTTGTTCAGCTTAATGCATATGCTTGTTTAGTATAAGGCATGTGCTGGTTTAGTTTAAGTCATAAGTGGGAATACATTAAGGCATTTTTTTGGTAAATTTAAGGCGTCCATTTGTTAAATTTAAGGCATCTGTTTGTTCAGTTTAATGCATATGTTTGTTTAGTATAAGGCATGTGCTTGTTTAGTTTAAGTCATAAGTGGGAATACATTAAGGCATCTGTGTAAATATCTTAAGGCATATGTGATAAATTTAAACCATTTGTTCGTTAAATTTAAGACATCTGATTGTTCAATTTAATGCATATGTTTGTTTAGTACAATGCATGTGCTTGTTTAGTTTAACTCATATGTGGGAATACATTAAGGCATTTTTTTGGTAAATTTAAGGCGTCCATTTGTTAAATTTAAGGCGTCCATTTGTTAAATTTAAGGCGTCTGTTTATTAAATTTAAGGCATTTGTTTGCTCAGTATAATGCATCTGTTTGTTTAACATAATTGATTATTATATGATATGATAACAAAAAATACTTTGTAATTAATTTAAAATTTGTATTTCAGCTACGGAACGACTTCAACCAAGGATATCAAAGTATTGTTGTAAGAACGAGGAAAAACTCAGGGAAACATAAAGCTTTTTACCAAAACTCAATGTTGCAAACAATATGATGTAATAATTTAGAAATATGCACTATATCATGTAGCCTACTATCCTGTTAGAATTTGATGTTAAAACACTTGTTATATTGGATATAACTATGCAAATCAAGTTTTATTGATTATATGAACTTAGTGAACTTATGGTAAATTTGGTTAAGCGTGCAGAAGTATGTAAAATTGTTCAGTTCAGCTCATGGATATTCGGTGTATACTTACTGATACTTTAGTGTTGGTGTTGGTTTTATGATATTTGTTGGTTAATAAACATATCTATGCAGGTTTACAAGTATAAAAAGAAACGAATGTTTGTATACAAAGAACATTATGAGCCTGCTAAAGATTTTAAGTTTTGAAAGAATGATAACAAAGGGAAATCATATACAACACGTTATGATATCGATTTAAAAAAATAGCATTTGTTTGATATACTTTGGGGCATCTGTTTGATATATAATGACCATGTGATTTATATGTTTATGTAATTGAGACATTGTTATATATGTTTAATGTATAGATAGTGTCTGTTTGATATAGCTTAAGGCATCTGTTTGGTATATAATGAACATATGTTTTATATCTTTATGTAATTGAAACACTGCTATATATGTTTAATGTAAAAATATATAGTTTAGGGTACCTGTTTGTTATAATTTGTCTAAATAAAAAAATGTATTTATGCATCTGATATATGAAAAACGATTGTAATATTAAATAACCATAAATGATCATTAAAAAACAATTGTAATATTAAATAACCATAAATAATCATAAAAAAATCAAGTAACATTAATTTATTAAAAAAGGGCATACGTGCTTATAAAAATAGGGCATCTGTGCTTATAAAAATAGGGCATCATAACTTTAAAAAAATGTATCACTTTAGTACATAAATGTAATTCATAACATTTATAAAAATA
>BQNB010134103.1:0-17341 GCA_026074375.1 Tanacetum coccineum | reverse complement strand
TGTGTTCACTAATCATAAAAGTCTTCAGCATATCCTCGATAAAAAAAAGTTAAACACGAGACAACATCATTGGTTAGAATTGCTCGCAGATTATGATTGTGAGATTCGTTACCATCCTAGAAAGGCAAATATTGTAGCAGATGCCTTAAGCCGGAAAGAACGAATCAAACCATTCCGAGTCAGGGCATTAGTCATGACCCTTCACCCAAAATTACCATCACAAATCCTCGAAGCCCAAACCGAGGAAATCAAGGAAGAGAACATCAAAGCTAAGAATCTACGAGGAATGGACAAAGCATTTAAAGTACGTCCTGATGGAACCCGATGTATCTAAAATCAAAGTTGGTTACCACTCTTTGGTAATTTGAGAGATTTAATCATGCATGAATCCTATAAATCAAAGTATTCCATCCACCCAGGTTCTGACAAGATGTATCAGGATCTAAAGAAACTCTATTGGTGGCCTAACATGAAGGCAATCATCGCTGAATATGTCGGCAAGTGTTTGACATGTTCTAGAGTTAAAGCAGAATGTCAGAAGCCATCCGGCTTACTGATACAACCAGAGATTCCTACATGGAAATGGGAAAGAATAACGATGGACTTCGTTACAAAACTACCCAAAATGTCAAGCGGACATGACACAATTTGGGTCATTGTAGATCGCCTTACCAAATCAGCACATTTCATCCCCATCAGAGCAACAAATAGTATGGAAACCCTTACAAGGTTATATATAAAGGAAATAGTCTTACGGCATGGAGTGCCGATATCCATCATCTCGGATCGTGGCAGTCATTTCGCATCCATATTCTGGCAGTCATTACAGAATGCTTTGGGTACTCAATTAGATATGAGAACGGCATATCATCCCAAAACCGATGGACAAAGTGAAAGAACCATCCAAACACTTGAAGACATGCTTCGAACCTGTGTTATAGATTTTGGAAAAGGATGGGAAAGACACTTACCATTGGTAGAATTTTCTTACAATAACAGTTACCATGCCAGTATTAAGGCAACACCATTCGAGGCACTTTATGGTCGAAAGTGCAGATCACCTGTCTGCTGGGCTGAAGTTGGAGATGTTCAACTCACGGGACCAGAGATAATCCATGAAACCACCAAAAAGATAGTACAAATTCGACAACGCTTGTAAGCTGCAAGTGACCGACAAAGGAGTTACGCTAATGTAAGGCAAAATCCTTTGGAATTCCAAGTTAGAGATCGTGTTATGTTGAAAGTATCACCTTGAAAAGGTGTCATTCGATTCAAAAAGCGAGGAAAGCTTAACCCCTGGTACATTGGACCATTTAAGATCCTTAAAAGGGTCGGCCCAGTGGCATACACACTTGAGCTTCCGGAAGAACTCAGTAGTGTCCACAGTACTTTCCACGTTTCTAATCTAAAGAAATACCTATCTGATGAATCTCTCGTCATTCTAATGAAAGAGCTTCGGCTCGATGACATACTCAATTTACATAGGAACGCGAAGATCAAATTCGTTCCAAGTATACGCATCTATTTTCAAACATCACTCCGACATCCAACTAAATCTCGAGCCGAGATTTCTTTTAAGGTTGGGAGACTATAACAACCCATAATTTTCATCAATGTAATTATCCATCTATTAAATTAGATACAATTGTCATCAATGTAATATCTACTTATTAAATTAAGTACAACCATTTTTATGGGAATATTTTTGCTTTATTCCACCTATTATGCAACGTAACTTGCATAACCTAAGTAAACGAGCTCACACAACCTACCTATGCCAATTTCATCAACGTTTATAGCCAGTAAACGTTATAATATGTCAAGCAATATGTTTTAAACTCTATTTTATCATACGTTATCTATTTAACGTACTTTTCAAAACGTTATTACAAAACGGATTTCAAACGTTAACGTTTATATCAACACCCTAATTATATGAAATGTTTACATATAAAGTGAATGTTCAAGCTTGCAAGGCATGTGTACAAGTGTACAATGCATAACTTTTGAATATTAATTCCCTCCAAAACCAATGTACAACTCCCTAAAGCTCAAAGTACAAGTTAAACATGCATAGAATTCAAACTAGGTCATTTTCCCTCCAAAATCATGTTTATTTCTTACCACCACTTTAACACAAGTTACAACACTTAAAGCACAACTTCTAAACCAAGAAACTAAACCCTAAACAAAACCCTAATTCTAACCTAAACCTAGACGAAAACCCTAAACACCTAAAACTAGTTCTAACCTAAAAATCAAGCACCTCAAGCACCTCAAGTAGCTCCATGAATCACCTCCTTGCACCCTAGCTATTACTTGGTCACTACTCTACAGCACCTTGGCCACCACTCCACTTAACTTGGTCACCACTCCAAGTAAACTTGGGCAATACTCTTTTCTTTACACTATATATACACGCATACATACATACACTTTCAATTCACCATCAAAACTTCATACTACCTTAAAATCATATTCTAGCCATGCCATAGAAGAGAAGAAAGAAGGTTTAAGCTAAGTAGAAGCCAAGATTTAAGAAGAAAGAAGTCTTTGATTCATAACTTAAAGTGTTCGACCCATTTCATCAATTTTGACCCATTCAAGCTTTTGTAAGTCTTCACCTTGTTCTATAAACTCTTGTATTGTTTTAGATTATACATCAGCTCCTATACATCCTTATGATCTCATGAAATCAGCCCTTAAACCCTAAAGCTTACTCATTTGGTTTTCCTAAACCAAACGCACTCTAAAATCCATAAAAAGCTCTTTTCGTGTATCTAACAAGCTATAAGCCATAAGCTGTTATATAAGCTATTTCAATAAGCTTATTTATCATTTCTATTAGCTTGAAAACTAATCCTAAAGCCTTAAACCCATCGGGTTAATCATTTTAAACCAAAGGAACCCGTTTTGGATTTTTAAGCTCACAAGCTCTTTCTATAAGCTTTAAGCTCGTAAACTTAACTTATTTTAGCTTATTCTAATAAGCCATAAGCTGCAAAATTGATTATTTCCAAATCAAAAATAATCAATATTATGGTTTTTGACTTAATTCGCAAATGGTTTTCAAGCAAAGGGGTATAAATTGAAAATTCTTGAAACATAAATACTATGGCGGCGTCACAAAAAGTAATTATCCAAAAGTTAAACATCAAGGGTTGTATTTTGTCATACTTGAAAGTAAAGGTTTATAAATTTAAAAATATTAATTAAAGGGTATAATTAGTATATATAAAAATAGTATATAATATTATATAATATATATATATATTCAAGGGAATATTATTGTCATTTTCATTTCACAAAGGTATCACATGAAATAATTTTTATATTAATTATAAAACTATATTTAAAAAATAAAGACTACGATTTTAATTAAAACCCGACACATTTGTCGTTACCAATTCGTCGATCGAAATCACTATAAAAGCAATTTATGTTATATATATAACATAATTTAGTCATCCGCTAGCTTTTTGAAGAAACACAAAAAAGATAAAAACCTAATCATTTAAATCTATAACGAATCACGTTACTAGGAATTTTATGTGAGGGGTTTTTCATTTAAAAAACAATAAAGTAACGATTTGACGAGTTGTCTGGATTTACGATTTAAGTGTCCCTAGCTCCTCGAAAAAAGAAACGTTTACACAATGGATCTAACGTCCGTTAGAAAACAAAATAAAAAACCAAATCCCAAAACTATTGTGCCCGTTTACCCTTTAGCACAAGTCAACACATAAAAGGACGGGTCAACAAGTCAAGGTAGCCAACGCAGTCAAAATTGAATCACTATTCACTGTCCCTTACATTTCCCTCCTTTTTTATAACACAGGGTAATTTAGCCAATCAATCAATCTCGTCCTACATGGCTCAAAGATTCTAATACAAAGCTCCAGCTCAGCAAGTGAAAATGTCACTCCTTGATTCTGATTGGCTGAGCTGACACATTCTGACAACAAGGATTGACACGCATCCACCAAAGAAACACAACAAGTGAGGGATTTTTACACTAAAACTAGTTCAAAAGAAGCACAATCAGTTCTCAATGATTGGATTGCCACGCTGGCAATCCGTGTGACTTATCTCAATCCAAGGGCTACAATTAAAGATGATAATTCAGTTGGGGATCTATGGCTGAGATTAAAGGAGCGTCTAAGGGGCTATAACCTTCTCCTCTTGCCTATAAAAGGAATCCTCACCTCACACTCACAAGGGATTATCTAGTGTAGGAAAGTAGATTTAGTATAATTTTAGCTTATTAATCGTTTTTTAGCTTATTGTTTTCAAATCAATGTAACTTTCTTTTCATTAGCTTGTACTCAGTTTATTCAATCAATAAAAGTTTGTTTTCATATTGTTTAATTTGCAATTCATGTTTTTACTTTACTTAACTATGGTTTGATTAAGCTCTTTTATACTCAAATAAACTCAATAAGTTGTCACCTTAACTAATAAGCTAGCTAATTACTCAGTTAAGCTCTCAAAGCTTAACTGAGCTTATTGATACTCAAAATTCACCCCAAATGTACCTCAGCTTATTTGGAAGGGAAGCCAGTTGTGGAAGGGCTTCCAAGACCTTACCAGCTTATCCTAGATAAGTTGGAGCTTTGTTGATCATCTCTTAGAGCATTTATATAAGCCTTGTTTGTGCAAAAGCTTTTGTAAGTTCCTATTTTACATTTTATAGCTTAAATTTGCACTTTAGCTTAAATCTGCTTATAGTCTGCTTATTGTTGTTTAGATTAGCTTATTATTGTTAATTTTAGTTGTTTGATGCTTAATAAGTTCAGTTGCTAGTATAAATTTCATTTTACTTGTCTTTAATATAAAACAGTAATAAAAACCATAAATATTAGCATTAGCTTGTAGCTTATAGTTTCTGCTTATTTGATTGATGAATATTGTTCATTAGGTCTGTTATAAGTTTGTCATTATCTGGTATTATAGATCTAAGCCTTAACTCTCAAATTTATATGTTGAATATGAGTTTAAGATTTTTAAAGGGGTGCTTGGTTCATGGCAGTACTAACTTGAGTTAGTACTGTCCATAGCGATTTAGTCCTTTAAGTTGATTTTAAATCTCAAATTTAGGTTTATAAAGTTAGGATGTAAGGTTCTTATAGGCTAAATCAAGTTTTAATCAAGTTTGTGAGTAGTTGTTAAAAATATGTGGACATTAGTTTAGGTTCTTAGGATCTTTGTGATTATATATGCTCTAGCTGCATTTGTTGATCATTTTGTTCTTGATTAGTTGTTTAAAAGGTATTGAAAACAAGTTTTTAGGTCTGCATAATTTGGTTTTGAGTTTTGGTCATTTTTGTGTCAATTGCATCAGTCAAATAAACAGCCAAAAGGCCTCTTTCAATTCAAAGTTTAAGTTAGTAAGTAGTTTAAATTAGCTTTTAAAATTAAGTGCACAAGTAGATTATAGGCCAAATTAGATAGGTTAGGGCTTATTTCAGTTTAAATAGCTTATTTAAGTGTCTGTTTTAGATCTGCAAATTTGTCCTTTGTCTTTTCATAAAAACATTAAAAACCAAAAAATAGTATTCTGCCTGAACTAGTGTTTTCAATAGGATTTTTCATAGCTTATTTGAATTTTAAAATGCTTTTTGATTGAAGTTTTAAGTGGTTTGTAGGATAAGCTTTTTAGTGGTATAAGCCACTAGGTCATAAGGATCCCTTAGCTCACTTAAAAATAAGCTCAAAGATGCCTAATTGTCTGTTTTGAAAACTGTTTTGAGCAAAAAAGTGATTTTGTGCTTATTTCAGCTTATGGCTTATTGTTTTGATTAAATGTTGTTCAGCTGTGCTTATTAGGTTTGTTTTAAAGTGATTTTAGCTTATTTGATTGTGATTGAGCTTATTCAAGCTTATTTGTTTCTTAAGTTTTGTGCAAAACACTAAAAATCTTTCTAAGTATAAACTGTGACTTTTAAGTTCGATATCTGGCTTATTGCTTAAGTTTCCCAAAAAGTTTCTTTTATAAAATTTGCTTATTATAAGTTTCTAACCAAAAATTGCTTATCTAGTTGTTTTAATAGTAAGTTCTATAAAAGATTTGAAAAAATAAAAATTTTTGCAAAAAGAGAAGCAACGGGTTCGAACCTGTGACCTCCCTTTCCACACCCAAATGTCTCAACAACACACACACAAACCATCTCGCCCTTGGGACTTTTTCACAAACCTAACTTTTTGCCATTTTATTTCTTAAACTCCTTTAGGCCTATTTTTGCTTATTAAAGCTTATAGCCTATATTTCTGGCTAATTTGTTAAGCCAATATTCAAGTTACTATATTTCTCACATTCCTCTAGCTTAAAGTACATATCATAATTTTTCTAGAATATTTTAGGATAAGTTTCACTATTATATTTAAATTAATTTTCTAGAATAAAATCCATTTAAAAATTCATAATAAATAAAATTAAAAAGCAAAAAAATAAATTACGTTTCTCTAAAAAATCAATTTTTAGTCTTATTAGCATCTAGTAAAATTAGTTGGTCCTGTTTAGGTCATTTTTTGCTCAAATTAGATTTTTTTTAGTATCGATTTTTTAATTCCCGTTATCGTTTTCGTAGTTGTTAGTTACTTTTATATGTGCCTTATTTGTTCATTATTAGAAATTAGAATTCAAAAATCTTATCACCAATCAAATCATTGTCCAAATAAAAATGGGGTTTTAATTCATAATTCTTGGGGTATAAACGACCCGGTGAACACTTACCGGTTAACGTACGATATTTTATGTGATTTTCCTAATTACCTTTTTCCTAAAGGGTAGTTTTGGAATTTTATTACTTTCATATTATACGTATATAATTGGACCGTACCCAATCTCTTTTGAGTCGTTTTCTATTATTGTGACTATGCTTCATGAAGTAATACCGCAGAATAGCTTTCGCTGCTATATGTCAAATATGGGGGTGTTACAGATTGGTATCAAGAGCCGCGGTTATAGAGAAC
The DNA here is from genome assembly GCA_026074375.1 of Tanacetum coccineum. NCBI lineage: Eukaryota > Viridiplantae > Streptophyta > Magnoliopsida > Asterales > Asteraceae > Tanacetum > Tanacetum coccineum. Next base: position 10,369 of record BQNB010134103.1, on the reverse strand, counting down.
AAGGTTAAAACCTTAACTATAACTACTTTTTCCATGCAAAAAAGTCCTCCGTGCCACTGCATTTCCCAAATAGTATGTAAAAGATACATAACTATTAGATTATTATATAAATAACTTATGTTATTTACACTTGGTTGTTACAGAAATATGTCTTCAAACACTTCCAACTATATCTACCCTATTATCGTCCCATTTAATTTTGATGTTGAGGATGCCTTTTCCTCTACAAACACTCCTGACTATACCCCCGCTTCACTAGACTATTCCCTAGCTCCACCGGGAAACACCTCTCCGGATCCTTCAGATGATTTATCTAAGTATCTTTTGGCCTCACTAGCCATCTCACCTTTCCACGATGATCCGTATATGAAGGACATGCAAGCATATAATGCTACTAGTAATGAATTACCTATTCCACTATCACAAGCTCCTATTGATCCACCAACTATTTTGCCTCCATCTCCAGTGTTACCACTATTTGATCCCCAAGATTTCTTTCTTCCTGAAGAGATTTTACCAACTCAAAAACGAGCCTGTTTCCTATCACCCTCCTCTACACCTCAGGTATTTGAGATTGGAGAAAGTTCTCATAAGACGCATCGGGAATGTTATGAGGAACAGACCGAGAATATTTTAAATCACTTAGATGAGCTCCCTCTTGAGCACATTGAGCATATGGAAGATAAGATAAAAGGTCTTGGTAATGGTCGAGTAATCATACAGCGAGATTTTGATCAACTAGAAACCAAACTTCATGAAGCCCGTGCTCAGATTACTGGATTTCAGAGAGAGCAAATAAGACATGACGACGAGATTGTTCTTGCTCGCGTTAGGACTTCCACTCTAGAGATACTCATCGAGGATATTCAGGTTCAACACCGATCAGATATGAAGAATCTTTTGAACAAGATCCATAAGCTCAAGAACCACAAGGGAGGACCACCACCACCAGACTACTAGACTAGATCCTTATCATTTACAGCTTTTGTTAGAATCCAACCACTGGATGTGTGGCATAAATAATGACACTTGTCAAATTTTGACTATGTAAAATATGTAGACAAGTTGTTTATGACTTAATACAGTGGTGATTCCATTATACCTCGCTGTTTTATGATACCGATTTATGTTTATCGTGGTTGTCTATCCTATGTCCTGTATTACGATTACTCATGTACGGTATGATCCATAATGAGTTATCTAAGTGGTCGCGGTATCATACCACAACCACTGAGAAGTAAACCCGTCCCCGAGAAACCTAATGAGTTAAATACTTGTTAGAATGTCAATTCCAAGATCTTCCGTTATAACCTACAATGTAATATCAAAGGATGTGTATTTCCTTGTTAAAACTTGCATCAAAATGAGAATCCATACAATGATATGTCAAATAAATTCAATATCACTAAGTATGAAATTTTTGATTTTTATACGATGACTTGTGATATGACTATCATTATATGAATTCTTATTCTGTGTTGTCTTGTAAATGTTGATAGAATGGCTCCCAAGAGGACACCAACATCTGCAGCACCAGCCATGTCTCAGGCTGCCATCAGGAAACTAGTTGCTGATAGTGTTGCCGCAGCTCTAGAAGCACAAGCTGCTACCATGGCAAATGCTGACAATACCAATAGGAACACCGGACAAGGAGAAGCTCCTGTAGCAAGAAAATGTAGCTACAAAGAGTTTATGAGCTGCCAACCTTTCAATTTCAAAGGTACGGAAGGCGCTGTTGGCCTCATCCGCTGGTTTGAACGAACTGAATCAGTATTTCTCCGTAGTAACTGTACCGAGGACTGCAAAGTGAAATTTGCTACTGGTACTCTAACTGAAGAAGCTTTGTCATGGTGGAATTCATTCGCCCAGCCTATTGGAATAGAGGAAGCCTACAAGATCACCTGGTCCGAATTTAAGAAGCTCTTAATAAAGAAGTATTATCCCCGAACCGAAGTCAAGAAAATGGAAGATGAATTTTACAACCTAACTGTAAAAGGGCATGATCTCAAGACTTACGTTAGAAGATTCCAGGAATTGGCAGTCTTATGCCCAACTATGGTGCCAAATTATGAGAAACTCATGGAAGTCTTCATCGGGGGATTACCCAAAAGCATTGAATGAAATGTTAGCGCTTCAAAGCCTCAAACTTTGGAAGAAGTCATTACCATAACTCAGAGGTTAATGGATCAAGTAACAAGGCACAAATCTGTGCAAGGAACCAATGATCACAAACAAAAGTTTGATGAAAAAAGAACCTTCACGAACAACAACTACCAAAACAACCGTAACAACAATAGCAACCGCAACAATGACTACCAACAACAACAGAATAGAAGGCAAGAAACTGTCAGGGCTTATGTTGCCGTCCCAACTGAAAACAGTAGGTATACCGGAAGCTTTCCCCTATGTAAAATGTGCACCCTGCATCACACAGGACCTTGCACTGTTAAGTGTCAGACTTGTAACAAGGTGGGTCATCTGACCAGAAACTGCAGAAACAAAGGGCCAGCCACTAGAAGCAACCTGCAACCAGTGTCAGTAACTTGTCATGCCTGTGGAGAAAAAGGGCATTACAGAAACCAGTGCCCAAAGGCAAACAACAATGCCCATGGAAGAGCATACTTGCTGAGGGACAAGAACGCTCACCAAGACCCGAACGTAGTCACGGGTACGTTCCTTCTAAACCAACATCTAGCTAGAGTATTATTTGATTCAGGAGCCGATAAAAGTTTTGTATCCATATCTCTTGCTTCTAAGCTTAATATCCCACCAATTACACTAGATACTACTTACGACATTGAAATGGCCGATGGAAACCTAGTAGGCACTAATACCGTTATCCAGGGTTGCACCCTGATCTTGCTAAACCAACCTTTCGAAATTGATCTCATGCCGATTAAACTCGGTAGTTTTGACGTCGTCATTGGTATGGATTGGTTATCCAAGTATCATGCTAGAATTATCTGTGACGAGAAAGTCGTCCACATCCCCATCGACGGTGAAACTTTAATCATCTGAGGTGATCAAAGTAAAACCCGACTAAGCCTCATATCCTGTATTAAAACCGAAAGGTATATATCCAGAGGATATCAAGTTTTCGTAGCCCAAGTAATGGAAAAGAAGTCAGCCGAGAAACGATTGGAAGATATACCAGTAGTCAGAGAATTTCCGGAAGTTTTTCCCGAAGATCTACCTGGCCTTCCTCTAGTTCGCCAAGTAGAATTTTAAATCGATTTAATTCCAGGAGCGACACCAGTAGCTCGAGCACCCTACAGACTAGCCCCTTCAGAAATGCAGGAACTATCTGATCAACTACAAGAGTTAGCAGATCAAGGTTTTATCTGACCAAGTACTTCGCCCTGGAGAGCTCTTATCTTATTTGTTAAAAAGAAAGACGAATCTTTCAGAATGTGTATCGATTATCGGGAGCTGAATAAACTCACCGTAAAGAATCGTTACCCATTACCCAGGATCAATGATCTATTCGACCAACTTTAAGGTTCGAGTGTTTACTCGAAGATTGACTTAAGATCAGGCTATCACCAATTGAGAGAGTCAGGGATGAAGATATTCCCAAGACTACTTTCAGAACACGGTACGAACACTACGAATTCCAAGTGATGCCATTTGGTTTAACTAACGCACCTGCTGTATTCATGGATCTCATAAATCGTGTGCGTAAACCATACTTGGATAAATTTGTAATAGTATTCATTGATGATATTCTCATCTACTCCCATAACAAAAAAGAACATGCAAATCACTTGAGGATAATTTTGGAATTACTTAGAAAAGAGAAATTATATGCTAAGTTTTCCAAATGTGATTTCTGGATCAGTATCGTGCAATTTCTTGGGCACGTAATTGATAGTCAAGGAATTCATGTTGACCCCACCAAGATTGAAGCAGTTAAGAATTGGGCATCTCCTACCACACCCACGGAAGTACACCAATTCTTAGGACTTGTCGGTTACTATCAGAGATTCATCAAAGATTTCTCAAAAATTGCAATTGCTAAAACAGAAACTTTGTGAAACTCCAATCTTAGCATTACCAGAAGGAAACAATGATTTTGTTGTTTTCTGTGATGCAAAAAACTTTGTGAAGCCCCAATCCTAGCATTACCAGAAGGGAACGACGATTTTGTTGTTTATTGTGATGCATCCCATCAAGGTCTGGGAGCAGTGCTAATGCAAAGAGAAAAAGTTATTGCATATGCATCATGACAACTTAAGCCTAATGAAGAGAACTATACCAACTCACGACTCGAATTTAGGATCAGTTATGTTTGCTCCTTAAAAATTTAGGAGGACACTATCTGTATGGCACAAAGTGTACTGTGTTCACTCATCATAAAAGTATTCGGCATATCCTTGATCGGAAAGAGTTGAACATGAGACAACGTCGTTGGTTAAAATTGCTCGCAGATTATGATTGTGAGATTCGCTACCATCATGGAAAGGCAAATGTTGTAGCAGATGCATTAAGTTGGAAGGAACAAATCAAACCACTTCGAGTTAGATCATTAGTCATGACTCTTCACCCAAAATTACCATAAAAAATCCTCGAATCCCAAACTGAGGCAATCAAAGAAGAAAACATCAAAGCTGAGAACCTACGAGGAATGGACAAAGCATTTGAAGTACGTCCTGATGGAACCCGATGTATCAAGAATCAAAGTTGGTTACCACTCTTTGGTAATTTAAGAGATTTGATCATGCATGAATCCCATAAATCGAAGTATTCCATTCATCCAGGTTCTGACAAGATGTATCAGGATCTAAAGAAACTCTATTGGTGGCCTAACATGAAGGCAATCATCGCTGAATATGTCGACAAGTGTTTGACATGTTAGAGTTAAAGCAATATGTCAGAAGCCATCCGGCTTACTAATACAGCCAGAGATTCCTACATGGAAATGGGAAAGAATAACGATGGACTTCGTTATAAAACTACCCAAAACGTCAAGCGGACATGACACAATTTGGGTCATTATAGTCCGCCTTACTAAATCAGCACATTTTATCCCCGCCAGAGCAACAGATAGTATGGAAACCCTTACAAGGTTGTATATAAAGGAGTTAGTCTCACGGCATGGAGTACCGATATCTATCATCTCAGATCATGACAGTCATTTCACATCCAGATTCTGGCAGTCAATGCAGAATGCTTTGGGTACTCAATTAGACATGAGTACAACATATCATCCCGAAACTGATGGACAAAGTGAAAGAACCATCCAAACACTCGAAGACATGCTTCAAGCCTGTGTTATAGATTTTGTAAAAGGATGGGAAAGACAATTACCACTGGTAGAATTTTCTTACAATAATAGTTACCATGCCAATATTAAGGCAGCACCATTCGAGGCACTTTATAGTTGAAAGTGTCAATCACCTGTCTGCTGGGCCGAAGTTGGAGATGTCCAACTTACGAGACCAGATATAATTCATGAAACCACTAAAAAGATAGTACTAATTCGATAACACTTGCAAGCTACAAGATACCGACAAGGAGTTATGCCAATTGTAAGAAGAAAGCCATTAGGAAATTCCAAGTTATAGAATCGTGTTATGTTGAAAGAATCACTCAAAAAGAAGTACATCCGATTCAGAAAAGCTAGAAAGCCTAACCCCATACATTGGACCATTAAGATCACGTTAAAAGGGTCGGCCTAGTGGGCATAAACATTTGAGCTTCCTGAAGAACCCAGTAAATGTCCATAGACATCCACGTTTCTATTTTAAAGAAATGCCTATCAGACCGAATCTTTCGTCATTCTAATGAAAGAGCTTCTGCTCGATGACAAACTCAACTTTGTGGAAGAACCAATAGAAATTATGGATCGAGAAGTCAAGCAACTGAGACAAAGTCGTATCCCTATAGTTAAAGTAAGATGGAACTATAAAAGAGGACTAGAATTTACGTGGGAATGCGAAGATCAAATTCGTGCCCAGTATCCACATCTATTTCCAAATACCACTCTAACATCCAACTAAATATCGGGATGAGATTTCTTAAAGGTAGTGAGACTATAACTACCCACAATTTTCCTCTATGTAATTATCCATCTATTAAATTAGATGCAAATTTTCCTCAATGTAATTTCCATCTATTAAATTAGATGCAACCATTTTCATGGAAATATTTTTTCTTTATTCCATCCATAATGTAACGTAACTTACATTACAAAAGTAAACGTGCTCACGCAACCTACCAATGCCAATTTCATCAACGTTTATGTCAAGTAAACGTTATAATATGTCAAGAAATATGTTTTAAACTCCATTTTTACCATACGTTATCTATTTAACGTACAATTCAAAACGTTATATCCAAACGGACTTTAAACGTTAACGTTTATATCAAAACCCTATCTATATGTAATATTTACATACAAAACATATGTACAAGATTATAAGACAAGTGTACAAGTTATCTATGTATAATATTTGAATATAATTCCCTCCTAAAGCTTAGTACAACTCATTTGAGCTCATTGTACAATCTAACAAAGCATAGTATTCAAATTTAATCATTTCCCTCCAAAATCTTAAGGCATTTCATACCATTTTTTAGGCATGAGTTACAACTTTCCTAAGCACCATATATAAACATTCTTTCCCTCCATTTCAGCCCCTACTCGTCCTAAAAACCAAAACCCTAACCCAAAAACCCTAATGAACCCGTCACCCCCTAACTAGCTCGAACCAAGTTTAAACCAATCAATCACCCTTCTCCATGAAACACCACCTTGTTTACTACCTTCCTAAGCACCTCCATCACCACCTTGTCACCACCCTAGCACCCTAGCACCTTTGTCACACTCTTGCTCACCAAGTAAAACCTCCTTTTCACCACCCTTAATAACCGAACCCCTCACACCCTCCTTACACCCTCTAAGCTATTTTCCTAGCTTCCCTTAGTCACCTAGCCAACCCTTGGCTACCACTCCACATAACTTAGTCCCTACTAAAGAGTTTTTATAGACTCAAAATCTACCCATGCTCACTGGTTAGAGCTAATCGAAATTACGGTTTGTAAATGACAACCATTTCACCGAAACTAATGTTGGCTGTCCAAAAATAGCCATGACCTTTAATGATGTATCAACCAAGCACCCTCACTACCACTTTATCACCACCTTGGTCTCCAATTAAAACTCACCTCCATACACCTTTCAAAGCTATTACTAGCTTCCATTAGTCATCCTAGCTATCCCTTGGCCATCACTCCTAGCTCACCTTGGTCATTACTCCTCACAACTTGGGCACTACTCTTTCCTTTAGCCTATATATAGCCGAAACACACACACTTTCACAAACACACAATTTTATCAAACACTACCTCAAAATCATGTTCTAATCAAGCTAAGGAAAAGAAGAAGAGAAAGTATAAGCTATTTAGAAGCCAAGGTTAAGAAGAAAGAAGCTCTTGATTCATCTCCTAAAGTTTTCGGGTTATATTTGCTCATTTCGACCCATTTCACCCATTCGTGTACTAGTAAGCTTTTCTACTCGTTCAATAAGCTCTTATCATGTTTTAGATTATATATAAGCTCCTATACATCCTTATGATCACATGAAATAAGCCCTTAAACCCTAAAGCTTACTCATTTGGTTTTCCTAAACCAAACGCACTCTAAAAACCCTAAAAAGCTCTTTTCATGTATCTAATAAGCTATAAGCTGTAAGTTGTTGTAATAAGCTATTTCAATAAGCTCATTTGTCACTTTTTCAAGTTTAAAAACCAACTCTAAAAGCTAGAAACCATCGAATTAATATTTCTAAACCAAACGTGCCCATTTTGGATTTTTAAGCTCATAAGCTCTTTTCATAAGCTACAAGCTCATAAAATTAACTTATTTTAGCTTATAGTAATAAGCTATAAACTGCAAATTGATTTTTAGATAAAAAAATACAAAGATTATGGAATTTAGACTAAAAAGGTAAAATATTTCATGCATAAGGGTATATATTGTAACATTTTGAAACTATTAATCTTTTGGGCCAAAAATGTAAATATTCTAAACTAAAAACTATTGGGACTTGTTTTGCCAATTTCTAAAGTTAAAGGTTTAAATGTTTTAAATATAAAGTAAAGGATTAAATTTGTAAATTAATATATACCAAGGGTATATATTGTCATTTTCACATTCTCAAGGGTATAAAATGTAATATTTTTATATTAATTATAAAAATATATTTAAATATTATATGACTCGATTTTATTAAAACCCGACACTTTTTTCGTTATCATTCGTCAATCGAAACACTATAAAATAAATATGTTATATATTTAACATAATTTATCATCCACTAGTTTTTGAAGAAACTTAAAATGATAAAATCTTATCATTTAAACTATAACGTATCAATTTACTAGGAGTTCAATAGTGAGGGGGATTTTGATTGTGGGTAGACATTTTGACTGAGTTGCTGGATTTACAGATTTAAAGTAACATGCTCTCAATCGTTTTACTACATGACATATAGATTATGATAGCGAACAGTGATACGAATATTTTCACAAGTTAACAAACCAAAAAACCGTTAAACTTTATAAAGTAAAGTTTTGGAATATAATTAATCAAACTAAGACTTGACATATTAACTCAGGTTGCGTGACGAGGCTGTTTACTTCCCATTTGAATTAAATCAATCAACTACCTTATCAAGGTGAGTTCATAGTCCCACCTTTACATGTTTTCTAAATCTCGTGGGGAGATACATGCTATAAACCATGAATACAAGTATTTTCAACTGTATGCTATCCTGATATATTATTGCCTAAGTACCTTCATTTGCCATAAGGCCCCACTATCATGAACCGTTAATTACTTGTAACCTGATATTCGCTATTTTATACATACTTTTTACCTTGTAAAAAAAACCCTAAAAGACTAAAAACATAATAAAAATTGCAAATATATGTTGTTTTTATGTTTATGTATGTGCAGGTACCGGATATCAAATAAAGGACAAAATTAAGACAAAAGCAAGACAAAATTGAGCAGGGGAGTGGAAAGAGTGCGAGAAAACGAGTTCAACGGCGCCTCCGGATCTTAATGGGCCAGCCCGTAACCCACTTAATGGGCCGGGCCAGCCTATGTTATTACCATGTCCAACATAAGTCCAAGTGATTATATGTCAGGCCCATTTAAATTATTACAACTTCATAAATGAAATTTCATATTTGAATGAATGGAATGAGACCTCACGTGAGATTTAATTAAATCCACACAAGGCACGTGACTCCCCACTTGGTTCTTGAGGACTTATAGCAGCGTAACACGTGGCAAGGCAACTTGTATAACTTTCAAATTCAGTTGCGTAAAGATCAAATGGACGAAAAGAAATGCGTAGAAATGAAGCACTCAAAAGGCCACGTGGCTTCACATCACCGGTTGGATCATTCATTTTACTTCCTCAATCCGTGTGATCACTAATCAAAGCAAATGATTGGAGGAGTAATTACCAAATGATTGGACGAATTTACCATTCCACCCCCTCATACTCCTATTTAAACATGTCGCTCCCCCTCACTTAGGGGGTTAGATAGTTTTTTTAGTCTTTAATTTTAGGTTTTAGCTTATTCTTAGTTTTGTATTAGCTTATTTCGTTTTTATAGCTCAATGTACCTAGCTTATTTCGCAAGATTAATGTGATAATGTATTAAAGTTGTTTTGAAGTTAATCCAAGATCTTGTTTTGCTAGTTTGGTGCTTAATTTTTCGGCTTATTATTTTTTTCGAGTAGCTTATCCCTTAAGCTGATTTTTCGTGCTTATTTTCTCGGCTTATTATTTTCCAAAGTTCTTAAAAGCTTAATAAATGACTCCTAAAAGCTTTTCGAGCTAATTCGAGTTATATCTGATTGATTTTAAGCACTTTTCGATTTAATAAGCTCGAATTTAGCTTATTTCTGTGCTTATCTCGCTTTTGGTTAAATAGAAGCTCATCTTTTCTGATAATATAGGCTTCTATATAGCTTATTTGGTTTAAAAAGAGCTTATAATGTTGAATCAAACGTTTGTTATCTCATTTGCTTATTCATCTAGTTAGTTGAGGTGATTATGTGCTTATAGCTTGTTCGATGTCCTTGTTGCTATTTTTCGTTGTTTTTTTTATGCTCATGAGTGCTTATTCCGTTTTTGTATTAGCTTATTAAATAGATTTAGTTTAAATCTAGTGTTAGCTTATAATTATTCTAGCTTATTAGCATAATTACGAGTTCTAGTGCTTAAAATTAGAAAAGTTTATTTCATATGTCTACGTGTTCTCAGTTTAATCATGTTGCTTATTGTGTAGTGCTTATCGTCTCATTTTTTTATTTCGCCTCGTGCTTATTTCGTTGTGGTTCATATTTGGT
>BQNB010134102.1:0-18362 GCA_026074375.1 Tanacetum coccineum | reverse complement strand
TCAAAAAGAAACAAAATATACCCCTTTCTATCCTCACATAGGTGTTGCTAAATTTGATAATGTAAAGTTTGGAGACATTTTCATGGTTAAAAGTCACCCGCACGCTGTCTTATTTTGCCGAGGTGTTGAAAGTGATGGTGAATGCGCCAAGTGTCGAAAGCATTTGCAGGACAAGTTAGTCTTGAAGTGTTTACAGTGTAAGTTCGCAATTCATGTAGACTGTGTGCATTGGTATGATATTCTCAGAAAACCAATTGTATAGACGGAATTAGGGTAAAGGTTTATTAATGATTTATAATCTTTGTTATAAGATTTTATAAACTGTTAACCATTAACAACCACGAGTACGCAGCGGATATGGATCAAGTAAGGTGCATATGATTAACACACAATAAATAAACAAAAGGTAAACAAGAAAATTAACCCTTGAAGCCAACAGCAAATGCAATGAAACAAAGTGGTTAAATTACCACCTTTACGGTTGCTCACACAACACGTCGATCAAGTACGTCTAGATGCTAGTCTAGATCTCCACGAATAAATAAACAAACAACCTTGTCTTGTTGCAGATTAAAAACAATTCGAATAATATATACATATACATTCGAATTATCAAGAAAGAAAGTCAACACTTCATGTTTGTGAATTGTGATAGATAATCAAAATGCCGTACGTATTTGTGTGGGACATGTGAATGAACAACTGATTTTTTTGATTGTTTCTTGTGATCTCTCGGAACGGCTGAACAAGGGTGTTCATATAGCGGACAAACCCTAATCCAAGTCTTTTCATTCAATCCCACTTTACAAACCCGACACTTTAAGTCCTTCTCTTTTTATTTAACGGATATATAAAGTTAGTTAAGCGTCTAACGAAAACTAACGACCGTTTAAATATATTTCGTGAAACATATTATATAATTAATAAATATATAACTTGTATATATATTAATTACATAATAAACGTACTCTTCGTGTCTTACGTGTGTGCCCCCAATAGGCTCACACATTTCTAGTCGTATAGGTGCGTATCCAACTACCATAATCCAACAACAGCGTCTTGTGAAAACGTCTAGAGTTTAAACTGTACTAGTTAGACATATTTGGGGCGGTCAGAAAATAGGTTGTAAACGGTTACAAGGATATCTCAGATATATCGTGTAAATCTGAGTTAAATCCGTTTACCTAAAATAGTTACAACAAGAAGGTATTATTAAAATTTATGATAACAGCTAACTTATGCTACCTTTTAAACATTGTTTGATACATGAAGTTATGTATTATAATAATCACCAAAGTGTGTGTTTGTTTATGATGTAATTAACAAGTTTAATTGATTAGAGATTCTATTCATTGAATCATGTAAAAGACTAAAGTTTGGTTAAATGGTATCGGATAATAAACAAGGATGCAACAAATATCTTTGACATTTATTCTCACTTGGTATCATCGCTAAAAATATATATAATTAACTTATGCTGTTGGCTGTGGCTATTTGCCTTAGATTTTTCCAAGGTTCTTATACTCGTCTCCTTGTGTTCTAACCATCTTCACCACAATTCTCTAGCTCTCGAGTCTTGATCATTTCTTACATAGTTACGTCAATTCTTACATGAGCTCACGCCGCATGGGCACCAACTAGCAGCCATGGATAACAACTACAAACCGAAAGTCCAAAAGTTTGGCCGTTGGTTTTCTAAGAAGAATAAGTCCAAAACTCGCTCTTTGCTTTTCAAACAACTTTCAGGTTATAAACCATGTTTTAAGTACTTAATGCTTGAACGATATTATTGGTGTTTTGTTCACTTGGTGTTGATGTTACCAGAATAGCTTATTTGCAGATGAGTCTGGAGATGAATACGAGGAAAATGAGGATGATTCGTTTATGTCATTGGAAATGGATCCGTGCATGATGACTAATGAATTGCGGTAATTAACTATGATTAGTCATTATGGTATGTCGTTGATGTTTACAATGTATTAAACATATATATGTTCTTGTTTTAGGATATTTGTGGCTACCTGGAATGTTGCGGGAAGATCTCCTGTTGGGAGTTTAGCTTTTGATTTGGATGAATGGCTGAACGTTAAAGAATCTGCGGACATCTATGTTCTTGGGTACTTAGACATAATAACTGTAATCGACATTACTTTTTTATACATGCCTACTGATGAAACTTTAGTCATGTGTTGGTCAATTTTACAGCACATTATTTTCACCAAATTACCCCTAAAATATATGTCCAAAACAGGAAAAAGCAACTTGATGTTTTATGACATTAGCGTCCTACTTAATGTAATCATCACTACACAGATTTCAGGAAATCGTTCCTTTGAAGGCTAAAAATGTCATTGGAGGAGAAGATATGAAGGAAGCAACAAACTGGAACCTGCTTATAGGACAAATACTTAACGATAAATGTGCATGCCGTTGGACATCACCTATGACAGATCCAATCACAAGTGATCAAGACTATAACTATTTGAATAATGCTACAGGTGGAACATCAACGACGATTGTAGAAGAAGACGCTAATAGTCACTGTGGTCGGTACACACTAATGGCAAGCAAGAAGATGGTTGGCGTCTTTATAAGTGTGTGGATAAATACATCATTGTTCAAGAGGTATCGTATATCGAGTGTAAAAGTGAGTGCTGTGGCATGTGGAATAATGGGTTATTTGGGGAATAAAGGGTCGGTATCTGTAAGTATGTCTATTGAAGGAACTAGCTTCTGCTTTATTGTTGCTCACTTGGCTTCTGGTGAGAAAAAAGGGGACGAAGGGAGAAGGAATCACCAAGTTTCTGAGATTTTTAAACGGACAACTTTCACTCGACACTTTCGAGATTCATGCATTCCTCAACCTCTCACAATCCTAGGACATGAGTAAGTAGTGTGCGCGTATGTGAGATATATAATCAAAAAGCTAAGAATTGTAGAGAATACATGTTTTGGTCAACCCAACAAGGTCCACTTAACCCGTACTATAATTTACCCGTTTTGACATGTTACTTTACCGGTCCATTTAGCTGTCTCTATTTGCATCCGTTACTTTTTTGAAGTTACTAATTTCAGGTGGCCATTTCTATTGTTTTGTGGATTGAATAGCCAAATATTTTGGTTTGGAGATCTCAACTACAGGTTATTCTTGGAAAATGATTTAGCTAGGGAGCTGATAAAGAAGCACGACTGGACTGCACTTCAAGAGTTCGACCAGCTAAGGCAAGAGCTAGGGGATGGTGGAGTGTTTCAAGGGTGGAAAGAAGGGAACATAGAATTTGCACCTACTTATAAGTATTCCAAATTTAATAGCAATCGATACTCGGGTACACATCCTAACAGAGCAGGCGAAAAACAAAGAACACCAGCATGGTACGCACATCTACTCTAATATTCTGAAATGTCTTTTTATGATATTTTTATCAAAAAGCTAATCTAGCTATTATTATTTAAAGATCCTCATCACAATAATGTCAAGTGTCGACTTTTTTTTATCATGAAACAGGTGTGACAGGATCTTATGGTACGGAAAAGAAGTAAAGCAACATTCTTATTTTCGCAGTGAGAGCAAGTTCTCCGATCACAGGCCCGTATCTGCTCTTTTCTCTACACAAATTGAAGTCATAAAGTCTAATGATGCAAAGGTGGTTCCACTCCAAGAAGATGTACCCAATACAGTATCCTTTGTGCATATCGTAAGTAATCTATCATAAAGCTCGTGTTCTAACTTTTGAATCTATATACTTAACATCTTCAAAACCTAGTATAAATATTAGTAAGTAATTTGATTAAATATTGCATCCCGGCCAGGAACAAGAGAAAGATAACGGGGAGGCTTCATCAACATTGAAATCGCTAATTGCTAAAGAGATGGAAACGTCGCCATCAAACAGAAAAAATCGTAGAAGAAACACATGGTTGTGATGCTGTCATTATTATACATTACCAACTCTCACGTTTCGCTGAATTTCTTTTATTCTTTAATCGTCGTCCCACGTCCAGTGTCGTGTTTCCCTGATTTGTGTCCAGTGTCCTCCTTTCAGTTTAGACTAAAGACCAAAGTTGAAAGATACAGTTTACTATAGAACTTTACTATGAGCAATTTACACCTGTATTTGAAACTTATAAGACATATGAACTCAGTATTCGGTTAACTTTATTTCAGGAAGAAACAAAGTATATCGACATATTGGCTTTAAAATCCATACACATTGCCTAATCAGTAACGTAGAATATTGAATTAGTTAGGGGTGAGCAGAAAAACCCAAAAAGCCGAAAACCGAAACCGAACCGAACTACAAATTCGGTTTTCGGGTTGGATATGGGTTTGACAATGTAAACCAAAAACTGAATTTATATTTATATAAATATATATATATACATATATAAAAAGACCATTAAAATTTTATCCTAATATAAAAAAACACTTTTTATGCTTGAAATAATTTTTTTTTGCTAAATATCTGTGTAATTTTTTATTTTTTTTAAATAATGGTGTAATTCGGGTTATTCGGGTCAACCCGAAAACCGAACCGAATTCAAATTCGATTTTCGGTTCGGTTCGGTTGAATTCTAGTTCGGTTCGATTCGGTTTTCGGGTTGACAAATTTTTTTTAACCGAACAACCCGATAACCGAACCAATCAACAGTAGAATTAGTCACTTATTAATGGGCTTTAGGCTTCTTACAAGTTTTTTTGCTTTTGGGCAGGTACAATTTTAGTTAATTCGGCCCATAAGTATGGCCCAATGAATTGCTATCAAGGGTTTTATTTGCCACTGCTCTAGTACTCTCGCCCAATTCGGCCTGACATAGAGGTGTTCATCGATTAGTTATCGGGTTGTTCGATTTATTCAGTTCGGTTAGTTTGGTTATATTTTTTCGGGTAAAACCAAAAACCGAACCGAACCGAATTTACATTGTAAACAATCGAACTGAATAATAGAAACCGAACCAAATAACCCAAATTGCATAATTTTAATTATTTATTCATGTATTTTATATAGATTTTACCAAAAAAAAATTCAAGATTAAAAATTGTTATATTTATATTAGGAAAGAGTTTTAATATTTTTTTATATAAATATATAAAATATATATATATATTTATATGAATTCGATTTTCGGTTTAGATTGCCAAAAATATAAACGAACCAAAAACTGTTCGGTTCGGTTTTGGCAAATTATGTTGGGTTAAAAATTCGATTTGATTCGGTTCGGTTTTAGTTTTCAGTTTATTCGGGTATTACCCAAACAATGAACACCCTTAACCCGACAAACTCCCATTGTCATACAAACCACCGAGCCAACTTGTGTATTTAAAAAGCAACTACAACTACCTATGGCCAGGGTCTTGATTTTCTCACATAACGTGAAACAGTAAAAAAATTCAAACCTCGTTAGGTATGTTCAAATGTTGCTTAACTCAGGATAAATCGAGTGAGATCGCGTATATTTAAGTTAGGAAGGTCCGGCCATCCCAAATAACCTACACTACAAGAAAATAAATATTTAGTACACATGTTCTAATGACACAAAAGAATATCAATAAATCTAACATTTCAGTGACACTTTTTTTAAAAGTGTGGGCAAAAAGTCTAAAATAACGACACTTTTTATAAACAAAATACGTCACAAAAGGCAAAAAATATGTGGTGTAACCACATGGCCACACTTTTTTTTGTCATTGTAAATACATGTTTACATACTGGACTTTACTTAGAGGGTATTTGGGATTTGTTTATTAAAAATAGATTATGTATTTTGAAAACGGATAATTAGATAATCAGTTGTTATAAAACGTGGTTTTGAAAAATAGTGTTTGGATTTGATTATGCTGTTTGATATCGCAATAATCAGATAATCAGTTTTTTTAGTGTTTGGCGAATCAAATTATATAAAATTTAACATCTAAAATGACCAAAATAGACATTAAGATAAAATTTTGTAAAATAACATGCATCACAGTATACAAATTTTATTAACCGGTTTAATTTTTGTTTTTCTTATTTTTATAATAAACTATATAAAGTATTTTTTACTCTAACATTATATCCTTATCACTTCATTATTTATCCTTCTCATATTCACCGTAAACTACACACCGAACACCTCCATCCACATCTTGCAAAGTTAGAAACTCGCCGCTACTGTCAACTTCACCGTAAGAAGCAAATATATATTTCATATAAAAAGAAAAAAAGATTGAACAACTTGTTGTTAACATAAATCTATTTTATTTTTTTGGTTTGATTTTGTTTTCATCAAAAAACAACGTAAAACATAGAAAAATTAGGGGTGATATTGTAATCTTGTCATAAGTGAAGAACTGCGTTTCCAAAAAGCAGCTACCTAGCTGCTTATCCAAAATGACGTTTTGATATGCTCCAAACGCAGATAATCACTTAACAGCTATGTTTATCCAAACACTAAAAACTAGATTATTGCTGTTTGAACGCAATAATCAAATAATCCGGTTCAAAACGCAACCCCAAACACCCACTTACATTTTTTTAAATGTGTGAGAAGCAAATAAAACTATTAATGACACTTCTTTTATACTTTTGGTTATAATTTTTTGAGTAAACTGAAAAAACCATCCTTGTGATTTGTCAAATGTGGCACTAATCATCTCTGTCAGAAACTATTGGCAAACATGAGAAGCCAAATGTCCGGTAAAAATCATTCTTATTAGGGATGAATTTTACAAAAAGTTTAACAAAAAGTTTTTCAAAAATCATCCCTCTAAGGATGTAAAGTGCCGCACATTTGACCTTTCAGGGATGATCTTTGCCAATAGTTTCTGACAGAGATGATTAATGCCACATTTGACAAACCACAAGGATGGTTTTTTTTCCAGTTAAATAACACTTTTTTGACTTTTGATGACACGCTTTTCATGTGCCATTAGATTTCAAGTTTTTATAGTACTTAAGAGATATCGGAAACCTTGCTGGTATGGGTGGTGCCATACCATTAGTCGAAGGTTTTCAACGGCGCATCGTACCGTGGGTGGCGCCATGGTTACCAGCCCCCGCGGTTGAATTTTTTTTTGTGTGTTTATGTGTGTGTGTTTGTGTTTTTGTGTTTGTGTTTTGTGTTTTGTGTTTTGTGTTTGAGAAAGTTTTTTTTATGCAAGTAGAGGCGCAGCGCAGGGAAGAAATTAATAAAAAAAATTATTTTTTAATTAATATTTTTATTTTAAACCTTATTGTTATATAAGTTGACATTATTAGTCCCTCATAATGTTTATTTCTTGTTTACGTATTATGCTTTTTATTTTTATGTAATTTTTTATTAATATAATGTGTTTTAATTTTAATGAAGTTTATTTTAGTTATATAGTGTATGTTTTTTTTATGTAAATGAAAAAAATAGGCCAACGGCACCACATTTTCTGGTGCGAAGGGATACGGCACAAAATGTAGTGTCAAAGAAATTCTGGTATCATAGGGGTTTTTGCTGACGTGACAGTACTTTTTGTCTACGGCACAAGCCCAACAGCACGAGAGTAAGTAGCTCTCTAAGAAAGAAAACCTTTTTTGTTTACGATATTAAAAAGCATTTGTTGCAAGTATACTATAAGTTAGGGATGACAAAAGCACCGGAAACCGACGGGGAAAACCGAAACCCGAACCGGTTGGGTCGGGTTCGGGGGCGGGTTGGCGGGTTTGGATGCGGGTTCGGGTATTGATAAAAAATATTATTCGGGTACAGGTTCGGTGACGGGTTCTAGTAATACCCGCTTCGATTACCCGTAACCGTACCCATACCCGTTTATCCGAATTGGTACCCGCTTTATTGCTATTATGATTAATTAGAGTACATATATATTACATATAATTTCTTCCATTGTATTTTTTTATATAAGTGTCTTTATTATCTAAGACATTTGGATGTTGTACATTAATTATTCGAAAACGTGAAACCGTTTGATACGGTATTTTTTTCTAACTTTTAAATATATTTTGAATATATTAGGGTGTTTTGCTTTATTTTTTCGGTAGGTTTTAGTGTGATTTAGTCTTGGTAATCGAGATTTTGTCCATAAAATATTCAATTGGGGATACCCGTTACCCGACGGGAAAACCCGAAAAACCGATGGATAATATTAAATGGGTACCCAGCGGGTAATGGGGCGGGTATAGATGTGGATATTATAAACGGGTGCGGGTACAGGTACACTAAAACCCGCCCCGAACCCGACCCGTTGCCATCCCTAATATAAGTTGTATTGCCAAATTCATTTCGTTTCGTTTGTGTGCAAACTACAGCTACAAAAGACTCCAGAATAAAAAGACCTGAAAACCATGTGAACTGACTCATGTGCACCGTTCGTTTAAGCACGATCAAAGAATTAGTTTTTATGTTTCTATATTTAATTTATAAATACTCGTACTAGATATACTACGTATATTTTTCACATGCATATCAAGTTTAGCGGTATCAATAGTTAAGTAAATAGAAAGTATTCTTTATATAGATTCATTTATAATTTAAAGTGATCTACAATAATGTTCACTTTGAATATACAAGTGGAATATTAAGCCATTTACAACCATTTACTAAATTTTTACTAGTACATTATGCTTCTTGTTAGAAGGAATATTCCAAGTATTCCTTTTTCTCACAAATGCGTTATATTCTTGCATAAATAAATTATCATAAGTAGTTTAAAGAATCCTACAAATTACTAGCTTATACACCCATATTTCTCATATAAAATTTGAGCATAAAGTAGTTTAATTTAAAGAATCCTACAAATTAATAACTTATACACCAAATTAGTAACTTATACAAAACAATAAATAAATACTAAGCATTTCGGATCGAGTAAAATTTTTATTTCGATTTTGAACCTAATATCTAAATCTAAATGGTTGTATATATGAGAAGTGAGTTACTCCAAAATTATATGTTATTTTGTTCGCTCTCTAATTTAGTGGTGCAAGTTGATGCATTAAACAGATTGCATCTTTCCACATGCTGCACCAATATTGGTGTACGTTTTTGTGCGTTGGTTGAAAATGATTTTGGTAACACTGTAACTCTTTATATGTTTGTAGCTAGCGGAGACATATGTGACTATGCAACGAAGTACCCTTATTTATGTAACAAGTAGTTTTTCACTATAAAAAGAATAATACCTCAAATCGATGTCTAGTAGTGGATATCCTAGTCTAAAGGCAGGAAGCTAAGTAAGGTGATTAACTGATCATCCCATCAGGTAAAGCTTTGTGGAAACATTTCTAGGTGATCGATCAGTTCATCTTTTATTATCTCCAAATTCGATTACATATTTGACTTAAACAAGTTTATAGCTTTCATCTCAAAATCTTTTATGTTCGGTTCCAACCCATTTTCAAGCTCATCTATTGGTTTATAACAATTGGTCTAGTAGATAATCAGGGTTCTAGAGTTGGAATCCTCATACATCATCACTTTTTGAGCCGAAAAATCCTTTTTCCCGAATACAATGTATTATGTGTGGTCACTCGCATTATAGTGCGCATGGGAAAATATAACGCGGTCACATGACATCTCATTTGATAAGTAATTCTGAGGAGGAATTTCACAACACATACGTCAACTGAATGTCCATCCATATAATTTTTGTTCTAGGGTGCTTGTTTCACGTACGATCGTTGTTTGTTGTGATTCTAAGCGACTCAAAAGGTGCTATGGCTTAGAAAGAGACCTAATGACACCAAAGACGCGCATAGGTTTGAAAACATTCATCAAATAATGGGTTGTTGCGATATGCCAAGTTAGATACATCCACTGTAACCGGCTAGATGATTAATTCGTGGAAAAATGGGTTGTCCACATATAAGAAAAACAACGTTTTTATGTCTCAAAATAGGCGATACATACGTGCATATGTTACTTACTATTGTAGATAACCTAGTTATGTTTTCTCGAATCTCTATTTTAACTGATGATACCAAACAACATGTTATTAACAGAATATGTGTTGCTTTACAGCAAAAAAAGTTGTATACCCCTCACTTTAAATCTAGAAAGGAATTAGAGTATCAACTTCAAGTTTTGGGGGTGTCAATGAAGACATGTGTATCAAAGAAATGCGGAGAAAGTGAGAACATTAGGTGGTGTTTAGTTGTGGAAAAAATTTCATGTTTTTCTGTTTCTAAATTTCTAGAGAAGGAGATGGTTTTTCTACTCTAGAGAAGAGTTGAGAATTTTGAAAACCTGTTTAGATAAAAGTTGTATTTTTCTTTTTAAAAAAATGAAAAGATGTTTAGATGGATTTATTTTCACTAATTTTTCTTTTCATATTTAATATTTTTTTTTCATATTAGCTCTTTGTATACGATTATAAAAATAATAAAAAATAAAATAAAAATGAAATTAATAAAAATAACTACTATCACAAGCATATATTTAATTTGTAGTATACTCGAAATTAACATTAACGAATATATATAAATCTCAATTAACATTACGTTTTCGTCAAATTTCTTATGTTTTCATCTGTTTTTTTATGTTTTCGTCCGATTTCTGACGATTTCGTCCGTTTTTTACATTTTCGTCCGATTACTTACGTTTTCGTCTTTTTTTTCGTTTTGTCTTTTTTTACGTTTTCGTTCAATTTCTTACGTTTTCGTCTGTTTTTTACGTTTTCATCCGATTTCTTACGTTTTCGTCCGTTTTTTACGTTTTCGTCTGTTTTTTTACGTTTTCGTCATATTTCTTACGTTTTCGCCCTTTTTTACGTTTTCGTCTGATTACATACGTTTTTGTCTTTTTTACGTTTTTGTTCACTTTCTTAGGTTTTCGTCTTTTGTTTACGTTTTCGTCTGTTTTTTTTACGTTTTCGTCCGATTTCTTACGTTTTTGTCCGTTTTTACGTTTCCTCCGCTTTTTTACGTTTTCGTCCGGTATTTTACTTTTTCGTTCGATGTTTTACGTTTTCGTTCGATGTTTTACGTTTTCGTCTTTTTTTTTACGTTTTCGTCTGATTTCTTACGTTTTCGTCGTTTTTTTACATGTACGTCCGATTTCGTTCGTTTTCGTATGCTTTCTTAAGCAATCGTAAACTTAAGAAATCGAACGAAAACGTAAAAAATCAGACGAAAACGTAAGAAATCGGGCGAAAACGTAAAACATCGAACGAAAACATAAAAAATCTGACGAAAACGTAAAATACCGAACGAAAACGTAAAAAAACAGAGGAAAACGTAAAATACAGACAAAAACGTAAGAAATCGGACGAAAACGTACGAAAACGTAAGAAATCGGACGAAAACCTAAGAAATCGGACGAACACGTAAGAAATCGGACGAAAACGTAAAAAAGGAAAAAAAACTGACGAAAGCGTAAAAAGAATGACGAAACGTATAAAATGTTCAAAAATGTATGAAAACACCATAATTTAGTCGGTCGACCTGACCCAAACCGTTTGACCCATGACCCGTTAGACCTATTTTTAAAACATGACCTGTTTGACCCATGACCCGTTAGACCCATTTTTAAAACATGACCTGTTTGACCCATGACCCATTTGACCCATGACCCATGACCCATTTGACCCATGACCCAAACCGACCCATTTGCCACCTCTAGATAGGGTTAGAATATTGGTACTTACGTTTTATTTGGTTTGAGTTATATTTACGTTTTATTTTGTTATGGAAAAAAGAAATGGAGAATAGTAAATTGTGGTTTTCTATTTTTCCATATAAATTTAGAAAATGAGAATTTTTTGTTTTTTGAAAAATATTGGAAAAAAGTGCAACTAAACAAGTTTTTAGGTTTTTCATTCTCAAATGAAAAATTTCCTAGAAAAATGGGATATTTTTCTCCAACTAAACACACCCTTAGGGGCCAGCCAGCGACCGGGTATCGGAGGCTAGCAAAAGTACACGAAAGGATCATGTCGCTACTCATTTAGTGTATACAGTTTAAAGATCACAATTTTATACGTCAAAGAAACACCACCTAAAAAATCTCATTAAAAAACGGTTGGAATATGTTAGTTGGATTAGCAATATACAACTAGAAATGTGTGAGCCTATTGGGGGCACACACGTTAAGACACTTAGAGTGCGTTTAAACTTCACGTACGTTTCTTAAGTAAATCAAAGGACTTAAAACGACAAGGCAAGAAACTTATATGGCGTCTTAATTGTTAGCCGGCCAATCAGAAAGGACTATAGAGTGTCTAGGTGCGTATCTTGATCTAGGAGATAAGGAGAAGGGTGGACGTTGAGATAAGGGTAGAAGAATGAGTGCAATTCTAATGCAAACTGCAAACTAGGGTTTTAAGAGGCTATAAACCCCCTCCCCCACCCCAGCTCATTCACCCGACACAACACACCCTAAACTCTCCAAAATCAGCTACGCTCTCCTTAACTCAGAAACATCGAAAAACACAACCCAATTACTGTTCTTTGATTTTCGAAGCCAGCCCTTTTTTCACTTCTGGTTGAATTTCGGTAATCCCACAAAGGCAAATATCAATGTGTAATTCGATCCCACAAGGTTATCCACATCAGGTATAATGGTTTGGTTTAACAGCCCACAGGTGAGACAACTGATAGAAACTAAATAGGGTAAGAATAATGGCGATTTTATGTACACTCTGGTGATTTTTCGGTTCCCTGAAATTCGTAAAAACCCTAGGTTATCTTTCTGAAATGTCTATATAACAGGTATTTGGGCTTGGCTTTTGGTACTATGATTCAGTAAACAAGTATTACACAAGTTGTTGGGAGTGGTACGATGAAGCAAGGCTAGCATCTTGGCGCACTTGGTTGACGTGTTGTGTGAGCAACCATAGATGTGGTATTTTTTAACCACTAACTTTTCAAATGGTTAGGAGTTCATCGTTTGCGATTCAATCACGTCTTTCATCAAAGTTGTAGTATTTCTTCATATATTTGTTGTGTATAAATCATAAATGTTAAGACTATATTCATATCGCAATTGCGTACTCGTAGTTTTATTGGTTAACTAGTTATTACAATTCTCATCAAATGTGCATCACGCGTACATCCTCGATTGTGAGTTTTAAGGTTTACACACAGAAATTAAACACGCTAGGGCTGCATGAAAAAACATTATATTTATTGTGTTTATTGGAAAAATTATGTCAACAATATGCAATTCTTGCCATAAAGAATAAATAAAGACCAGAATATACTTGTTAACAAAAGAATAGATTAAAATTAGAAAGATAAATAATTTATTACATGTTATTCTCTTCTTTATCCACGGCCTTAAGACTCACGCAATCATGCCAATTAAGAAGGATGTTACCAATCTAGGCACTATCAGAAAACAAAGGAGAGTCATTTGGATCTTTGTTTTGAGGACGACTCTTTTGAGAACACGAGGCATTATATGAATTACAGCTTTCCTATAAGATTTTTTCTTCATTCTACTCCGTCATTCTATCTGTATTAATAGCTACTATGTGATAATCCATGTGAACAAACCTCAATATTTGCAAAAGTACTTTAAGAAACTCTAAAAACGTACACTATACTTAAAGAGAAATTTGAGTTATGAACATGGTATGATATTATACACTTAAGCATACCATTGTGACATAATGTGTTATATTTGAAACTGGGGTTTATGGACAAATTTAATAACGGACATTAAACATATAAAATTTGATTTCCTTGTGTAATTTTAGTTTTTTATATGCTATTATCATATGATGAATCATGCTACTGCGCATGGACTTAGTTGACATGACTTTATATAAAGTTTGAACTTTTAGGGTTTCGATGATCTATAACCTTCCCCCCCACTACATGCTTCGGTCAAATGAGGGAATTAGATAAATAACTTTATTGTTTCTTCTGGCACATGCAGAATTACACTATATGGATTTTATTCAATTTGTAAGCTTCCCGCGATAATGGCAAATAAAAACTAATGTTTAACAAAGGGTATATTCTTAACATCAATACATCATTAGACAATATAAAATGGCTCACCCATTATGGACAAACTATAAGAGAAGTTTAAGGCGGGTGCTCCTGAGCACCCCAAAAGGAAGTCCCGGTTTTTAAATGCATCGCCTGACCTGTTTTTCTCGCTTCTTTGTGCGTCCAAAATGGAGCTACCGAGAACATTTGACAAAATAATGTCTATACCAAAAAGGTTAACAAAATGAATTCTATAACATGTGCTACAAGATTTATTTGCAATTTTTTTGTACACATATTGTCGACATAAATGTCAATACCCCTATGTGAAACTTAAGTCGAATGCCAGCCCAAAATTAAGAACACGTGCATTTAGATATGACCTCTCTAGTCCAGACCGATCAAGGCCTCACCAACCCAAGGCGAATTTTTTCATAGGGTCAGATCTATGTCAATTCGACTTTCTTTTCTTGGTTGCCAACTTAAATCGAGTTTACCTGGTCAGTCCACGGACCCGAGAACATAAATGAGACAAAAAAGCACTTGACAATACTATAAGATGTTTCTAATGTCATAAGTCTACATAAAACTAAAGTTGCATTCAAATGCAATAAACGCCGTCTCTTACTCTTCCCCTACATTTTTCACACGTTTGTCAAACCTACCGGTGAATAAGGTAGAGAAGGTCAAGATGATCTATACGTCTTATTAGTAATTAAATTGGTAGTCTTTAATTCATATGTTACGAATTGTACAATTATCGACAATACTAATTCATTAAACTAATTTTTTGATTAGTACAATGACTAACCACGGCCTATAACCATTCGGTTATTCAGGGGTTACTTCGAGAAACAAAAATTAACTGTGACACAACTTCATTGACCTAGGTAAGCAATGAAACTACGGGATTCACTATCAGTTAATGAGATAACAGTATGACATACCAAGAGCAGCCAATTCTCTCCTGCTCTCGTCCCAGCTCAAGCTGGATCAGCGAGTTGCTCCAGAAGACTCTTGCAGCCTCATGGCCAGCAGTGGGTTAAAGCGATCAAAAGAAATTGATGGATCATGCTCATGACCATACATAATCCATACGAGTATCCAATGAAATCTAGAAAAACTTAGTGCTTAACAATGTTACACAGGAGTTAAAAACTCTTGTCTTTCTGCTCCAACAAGCCAGAGCATGAACTTCTATTAGACATGATGAGAGACTTCTCACTCTTGCAAACAGGATGAAGGGAAGTTCTGTAAGCGCTCTACGTTCTCAAAATGAAGAGCTATATAATAATCTAGAGCGCCTAGCCACCACTTCGGTCTTTACCTTGAGTGGTCCATTTTTGATAATCTTCTTGCGCAAACAGGAATATTGACAGGTTTCAATAGAAAATTACAATATGCACTAATCATGGGGAAAATATCGCAAAGTTAATGAGAGTTGCATTCCATGCAGAAGAGATACATGAACGTGCACAACTCTCCACAAGTCAAGATTCCTGTCGACTTCATGAAATTCGAGCCAGGAAAGGTCCAGAAAAAAACAACAACGCCAAAAGAGAAACCTCAATTGGCTCGCTAGGGGGTCATAATAAAGGAAAGAAAGAATAAGCTCACTTATGCACCCCAAGCCCGAAGATCCGCCCACTACCAAAAGAGGGATAATTCCTGCTGAAGGACTCAGAAATTTCTGCCGGTTGCTGAAGACGAACTGTCCTTAGGTATATTGTAGTCCGAGTTGTCTGAAGAACAAGAAGCAATCATTAAGCGTAGCTATAGTTTCCGGTATCTTCACAATAGAACACTATAATTGTCCTCTAATAAATCTATGGGCTTTTATGACACCGGGTTTGTGGTAACTCACATCTGTAATACAACTCATGTTCTCAGGGGTAAGTAAGAACACAGAAGCCAGGCTAGCTTTATAGTTGTACATGGCCATCTGGTCGGCGTGCAGCCGTTACAGCAATTTTTAGAAAATACGAAAAGTATCGGTCACTAATCCATAACTATTCGTTAGGATAGGGCTACGAAAAGGTTAATATGTATGAAATTTAATGTAGGCGTAGTTATTCAGGAATGGGGCGCCCAGGAACATCCGGAGAAGAAAGGATCCAAGCCGGCACAGGTCGTGGTGCGTCGGGGGGGGGGAGGGAGGGGGGGGGGGGGGGTGTGGTGGTTGGGATGGGTGGGGGGTGTGGGGTGTGGGGTGGTGGATGAGTCTCAGATTGTGCAGTTCGGTGAGTTGTCGGTTAGACACACCTTCTAGTGTACGCATGCGACCAGAGTGTGAGGGCAATGTGTTTTTGCCATATTTTGATGGACAGTGAGAGATGGGAGGGGAGTAGGATAGTTCACACTTCTCTACTATATTATCACTGCGCTATACGCACAAATATTAACTACCAAACTCACACATATCTACGTATCTATATCTAGCGACACACACCACACACACACACACAGATGTTTCATTCCAACCACCTCCTTTCTCTCCAAACTTTATATTGTAGATCCTTACCTTTGTTGTTAAGATAATTCTACAATTGTTATCAAGAGCCATGGGTGTTGTGAAGGTTTTGTGTGCGTTTGTTTTACTCTATTTATGGGGGGCGAGTTAGTTGGTTCTAACCTCTCAAGAAGTTTTCACATTTTTTGAGAGTTTAAAAACCATAAATGCTTTAATCATTCTTGTTCTATTACCTTATTATAGTCTAGTTGTAGAAGAAAAGCCTTGGTAAAACTTCAAAATCTTGATCTTTTTTAGATTTTATTTAAAAAAGAGGTTTTTGTACTTGGAATCTTGATTTCAATTTTTTTCGTTTTCATAAACATTAAGTTTTGTTTTTTTTAAAAGGTTCAAATAGTTATAAAATAGGTAGGAAGTACAAGAAAAATCGAGTAAAAACGTCAAAAAGTGAGTCTTTTTAAGATTTTTGGTTTTTGATATTGAAGTGTATTAATTCTGAGTTATACGTTGTTCATTAGGCGTTTATACTTGTTCTACATGCGAGTTTTATACTCTGTACTACGAATCGATATACGTACCTTGGGCGAATTATACTAAAAACATGTTGGTGCGTGCGATATAACGTAACTCTAGACGGCGAATAATACGATATTGCGAGGTTGTGGCGTAGGGGGGGGATTAGATACGAAAAACAACAGGAGCGGTAGCTGTATCTGCGAATGGATAGCAAGGGGGGGGAGGGTAGGTGGGGCAGAGTTTTGATAGCGGAGAAGACGGGTTGTTCTCTAGGTTCAGTGAGCGCAGAGGATCAGGATGCGAGCCAGGTGCATACGGAGAGGATGGGGGGTAGCGGAAGAGGGGGGGTCGGTGAGATTGTGTAGAGTGTGTCTCTGGAGGTGGCTGATGTGACAGTATCTGGGCGGTAGCGGATCGGAGGATGAGAGACTTTTGCCTGTAACAGGAGCGGGATCTGGGATGGATAATACTTCAATTGAAAGTATTATATGTTGGTGTTCTTTTACCAACTTGGTAAAAAAATTTATTTCTTTTTATGGATAATGTTTTTATGTTTTTGGGTTTTGGATTTTTTTTTAAAGAAAATAAACAAAATAACTTCACACGGAAGGATCTTCAAACAAAAATTTTCAAACGGCTTCAACAATCGTAGACAATCCTCCCCGGCAGCGGCGCCAAAAACTGATCACGATTGATTCACACCTTTAAAATATATAATAGATAAATATAAAATACTTATATAAATATATAAATATAAGAAGGTAAGAATCAAAAAATCACAATTATAGTAATCCGGGAGTATGATTCCTGGGTCGTTTCCCCAACGAGGAATGCAATTGAAAGCCGAGAGTCGTTTTGAGAATTGATGCTTGAATGGGACAAAATTGGGATTGGTTTTCTAAATCTATGGGAGAATTAAGGCACTTAACACTAAAATTAACTAAGGCAACTCAAATTTAAACTAAAAACGCAAAACGGAAATCCTAAAAACGCGCTAAATTATCAACTAAGTTAAAATTAAACCCTACACAAAATATTTTTGCATGTAAACCTCAAAAATGACAAAAGAAAATTTTATAAAAAAGATTTATATTTTTTTGGCTTTTTAATAATTTTTTATGAATTAAAAACTAATTTAATCTATTAAAAATCCTAGAAAATAGCAAATTAATCCCTAAAAATTTCAAAAAAAGATTTTCTACTTTAGAAAAATCTAAAAAGTGATAAAAACTCTGAAAAATAATTTTAACTATTTTTTCATAATAAAAACCTATTTTCTAAAATTTAATTAAAAAGCTAAAAATGGAAATTAAAATCTAAAAATTGTAAAAGTGATTTTATAACTTGTAAACCTAAAAGTATTTATTCTAAAACTAAAAACTATTTTTTGTAATTTTCTGAAAACTTTTTCTATTTTTAAAAGACTTTTTAAAATTTTAATCTACGAAAATAAAAGAAAAGTAGTAAATAATGTTAGA
>BQNB010134101.1:0-18362 GCA_026074375.1 Tanacetum coccineum | reverse complement strand
CGGGCTTCTTTTCTCGGTTTCTTTTGCTTCACTTGCTTGATCTTCTTAGATGATCCTAGGATCATATGGTGCAGAGAATAGTTGCTCACTTGGGTTATAGAAAGAGGAATGTGGGTGCGAGTTGGAATGAAGGATATGAGGTCCTATTTATACTTGAAATCACCAAGGGTGCTAAGCAAGCTTCAAGGTCTGATGTTGGACATGTGTACCATCTATCTATTGATGTGGGAGGTCTAAGTGGTGAGTTATACAAGCTAGAATAATAGAGTGAAGTGTCGGATGGCCTAGAAGCTTGTCGCGGTTGTTGTGGGTAAAAGGGAGGAGATGTGGCTTTGATTTTGGCCATGTGAAGGTTTAAGCAGGTGGATAAGCTACTTATGAGTGTCTAGCAGCTGGTCACGGAGGTGCTTGCACATGGGTGGTGATTAAATAGGTCAAAATTTGAAGGAATTGGGTCGCGGGTCATGTAATGGTTCGGTTAGGGTTTTCTTTGGTTTTTCAAGCTTATAATTCGTGTGTTCTTGGTTAGAAATGTTTAGTTACTGATCTTATGACATATATTAAGGATTATAATCAATATTTGGTAAGTGGTTTAGGTTAAAATGGGTTGAAATGAACAAATAAGCTGCGGGTTCCATTTTAGGGCACGTAATGGGTTATTAGGGTTTTCAAGCTTCTAATTCTTGTATATTGCCAATTTAATGATATATAAATGTTTATAAGGATTATATTAAGTGTTATTAGCATAAATACATAGATGGTTTGGATATAAAATAGGTGAAAACGAGTAAACGGGTCATATGATCCATTTAGGGTTCATTTAGGGTTTTTTAGTTGTATTCTTGTATATTGTTGAAATGATGATGGAATGATGATTGAACATGATTGATAATGTTTTAAATTAAGTTATTACAACTTATTTGAGAGTTGTTTTGGGTTTATGATGGATAAATATCGAGAAATGGGTCATGGTTTAGAAACTAGCTCGGTTTTAGGGTTTAGGGTTTTGAATTAGGGTTTTGAGTGTAAAAAGATGTATGAAAGCTTATGAATAGAATAATTAGGGTTTACACATTGTATATTGAGTGTAGTAGCTTGCACAAGAATGGTGGTGAAGAAACTGGAATGAAAACGGAGGTAAAACGGCTATTTTGGATGTCATGCTTAATGACTTGTACATTGTGCTTTGAAAACTTGTACTTGACTTGGAGGGAGTTTATATTTCAAATGAGATGTTATATTACTTGTATACATGCTTTAGTAGCTTGTACATTCACTTTAGATATTAACCCTTCATGGAATTTAGGGTTTAGAGGTATACGATAACGGTTTAAAGCCCGTTTTGATATAACGTTGCGAATGGTACATTATAGGAATAATGTACTTTGTAATAAGGATATGATGATATTGACTTGACATATTGTGATGTTTGCTTGACATATATGAAGACAGGATGGCCATAGATAGGTTGCGTGAGCTCGTCTACTTTAGTTATGTAAGTTACATGACATACTGAGATATTGACAATACAACTAATGTAATAAAGCGAAAAATTTCCCCGTACAATTGTGATAATAGAAAAATAGGTTTTGTATTTGATGAAAATTCTTGGGTTGTTATAGTCTCCACCCCTTACAGAAATCTCGTCCCGAGATTTAATTGAAAGTTATAGTGAATAGATGTAGGTACTGGGTATGAATTTGATTTTTATGTTAGGTTAATCAAGGTCACAAGTCCACGTGTGTGATGCATTTATATTTATGTTTTCTTGCCCGGATATAAACTTGTTTACCTGCTCGTTTACAAACTCGGCATTGTATGTGTTATATGTCATACACACTTGAAATCTTGTGGTCCACACCACTTTTATTGAATGTCGCTACATGAAAACACTTTTCATGATACTGTGAGTGAAGCAGTAGTCACATAACACTTTTCATGATACTGTGAGTGAATTAGTAGTCACAAAAACTTTTCCAAATATTGTGAGTGAAGCAGTAGTCATAAAACACTTTTCATGATATTGTGGTAGTCATAAAACACTTTTCATGATATTGTGAGTGAAGCAGTAGTCACAAAACATTTTTCATGATATTATGAGTGAAGCTCACATAACAGTTTTCATGATATTATGAGTGAAGCAGTAGGCACATAAAATTTTTCATGATACTATGAGTGAAGCAGTAGTCACATAACACTTTCATGATACTATGAGTGAAGCAGTAATCACATAACACTTTTCATGATACTGTGAGTGAAGCAATAGTCACAAAACACTTTTCATGATACTGTGAATGAAGCAGTAGTCACAAAACACATTTCATGATACTATCAGTAAAGCAGTAGTCACTAAACACTTTTCATGATACTGTTAGTGAAGCAGTAGTTACTAAACACTTTTCATGATACTGTGAGTGAAGCAGTAGTCACAACACACTTTTCATGATACTGTCTCCTAACGCTAAAACTGTTGGTCACAATGGCTTCTCAAGAAGAAGACCAAAAAAACCCGGAAGAAAAAAACCACCCCCACGACATGGAAGGTGCAAGTACACACCTTTAAGCCTTGTCTCGTAGCAAAGGGCTTCACTCACACCTACAGGGATTGATTATGAAATAAACTTTTATCTCCTGAAACAAACATAAGAGCTATAAGGCATCCCTTATTGCCATAGACGCGTTCTATGACAGAGATTTTGAAAATGATGTCCAAAACCGCTTTCCTCAATGGACATCTTACCGAAGAAGTCTATATGACGCAACCTGAAGGTTTTGTTAATCCAAAATATCCTAACCATGTATGCAAGCTCAAGCGTTCCATTTATGGACTTAAGAAAGCATCTAGGCAATGGAATAAACGATTTGATGATGAAATCAAGAAATTCGGTTTCACTTAAAATCGTGATGAGCCATGTGTATATCGAAAAGCTAGTGGGAGTTATGTCACTTTCCTAATCTTATATTTCGACGACGTATTAATCATGGGAAACAATATTTCAATGTTACAAGATGTAAAATCCTATCTTGAAAGATGTTTTGCCATGAAAGATTTAGGTGAAGCTGCGTATATTCTTGGAATCAAAATCTACAGAGATAGATCTAAACGGTTAATTGGTTTATGTCAAAGTGATTACATTGAGAAAATCTTAAAAAGATATTACATGAAGAATTCCAAACGTGGAACTATCCCAATGCAAGAAAAGCTAAAATTGAGTAAGTCGGACGGTGCCTCGACACCAGCTGAAAAGCGGCGCATGAGCAATATTCCATACGCTTCGGTTGTTGGTTCAATCATGTATGATGTAAGATGTACTCGTCCTGATGTTGCGTTCGCTCAGAACATAACAAGCCGATTTCAACAGA
Source organism: Tanacetum coccineum (assembly GCA_026074375.1). Taxonomy (NCBI): domain Eukaryota; kingdom Viridiplantae; phylum Streptophyta; class Magnoliopsida; order Asterales; family Asteraceae; genus Tanacetum; species Tanacetum coccineum. The sequence goes on along the minus strand of BQNB010134101.1, from coordinate 14,999 downwards.
ATCTTGGTGAACTTCACTGGACTACTGTTAAAAATATTCTTAAGTATCTTCGGAACACTAAGGATATGTTTCTAATTTATGGAGGTAATATTGAACGAGAGCTCAGGGTTTCTTGCTACACTGATGCTGGATATCTAACGGATGTTGATGACTTGAAGTCTCAGACGGGATATGTGTTCATTCTGAATGGAGGTGCTATTGACTGAAAAAGCACAAAGCAAACTATTTTTGCAACTTCATCTACAGATGCTGAATATATCGTTGCATTTGATGCATCGAAAGAGGCTGTATGGATTCGTAAATTCATTTCTGGGCTTAATGTTGTTCCCACAATTGAAGAACCCATAACAATGTATTGTGATAATACTGGAGCCATAGCAATAGCAAATGATCATGGAGTCACTAAAGGTGCATGACATTTTCGCGCAAGAGTTCACTATCTTCGAGAAACCATTAATTTGGGCTATGTGAGGATAGAACAAATTGACACAGATGACAATCTAGCTGACCCTTTTACAAAAGCTTTAGCATTTCCTAAGCATTCTGAATTGACTAGGAAAATTGGTTTGATACCCGCTAGTTGTCTCATGTAAATCTGTGTTTAATTAGTATTTGGATAATTTGAAATTGTAAGACAATATTTATTTGATGAATAAAGATGCTTGGAATTTGTTTTTCATTCATATAATAATTGTTATTCATTTTTACATGTTTAATCCATGAATGATTTATCATTCTAAATATGTCCATTGTTGGTTAACAATATAGGAATATTGTTATGTAAGGCAAATGTGAGTGTTGGTTGTATTATTTGAATATAAGGCTTCTTCCCGCCAAACTCATATGTATTCACGAGGGATGCATATTGGATACCCCAACCTTCGAATATTTACTTTTGGATCCTTGTCATGAGTAAATGTCGAAAATGGTTAAAATAATTATCCTTAGACTTGAGATACAAGCAAGTTCTGTATGTGTGGATATCACTTTTTGTAATTATAGCCAAACGTTGTCCTGTGATATGGTAGTTATAAAAGCTATTTTTCAGAGTGTATGTGAAGCAGCATCCACAACACTTGTAGTCAATAAAGGATTTGTTCCTCCACATTATATGTGCAGAATGATACCATTGGGCCCTTCTCCAGATTTAATCAGATAAATGAATGGTCGTTCCCAAAAGGTAATCTAAGATGATTCTTGATTACATTTGGACTATCTGAATTATTTCTATAACGAGAAACTAAAATGTTAAACTATATGGAATGAGTTAGGATCCATATCCATGGTTTAACGGTATCTGAACAAAGGGATGATTATATATAGCAAGATAATACATAACCATTAAAAGCTGAGATTGTTCTTGAAACTTTTATCTCAAGTATTTCTAATCTAAAGGTAATTGTGTGTTTGCTAGACGTTGCTAATTATTAGTATATCTGCAAGCCTGCTACTCCGCCTCCCAAGTGGGAGCTGTTGGAATATGGTAGTCGGTTTCGCAAGTTATACGTTAGAAATACGTGAGCCTATTGAGGGCACACACGTTAATACACGAAGAGTATGTTTACTTCACGAAATATATTTAAATAGTTATTTATTTAATTACTTGTTTAATTAATTATATAATATATTCTAAATATAGAACCGAAGGACTAAACCGGACAAAACCCGAACCTCAAGGAGTGGCTTGTTTGGCCGAAACTCCCAAAGGTTCTAGAGGGGGTGTTTCTGGCCGGCTATGGAAGAGAGAAAAGGAAGGGAAAAAGATTTGGTTTCAATTATGGGAATTATACTAATTTTTTCCTCCAAGTTTTAGGGTTATTGGGGTGCCTATATAAACACACCCCATATCACTCATTCTTCATTCATTCAATCCCTAACCACCTAAGAATTTTGGTGCTCTCTTCCCTCTCCTAAAAACCTTAACCGAAATCCCTAAGAGATTTTCGGTTCTCCCCTTTTAACCGAATTCGGCCAAACACCCTTTTAGGGTTTTGGTTTTTGGTTTCAACTTGTTCTCCTAGCTTGACGTTATACAAGTTCATACACGTGGTGTTTGTTTGCTTCTCTCCTTGCTCGTGGAAGTAAATTAAGGGTTTGATTGGTTCGACTTCAATAAGGAACGCAAGCCGTGCGTTTGGTTTTGATATTACACTTGGTGTTTGTTCGTGGAGATTAGACTAGCAATCTAGCATACTTGGTTGACGTGATTGTGTGAGCAACCGTAGAGGCGTTTGTTTTAGACGCTTATTGTATTCAAGAATAATCGCAAAAGGTATGTTTTCCTTATTTAATATGTGTTAACCTACTTTCCATAACTAGATCCATCTGCTGCGCACTCATGGCTAAATTGGTTAGCTAGAATTAATAAATCCCAACATCCGTTGCTCAAACACTTGAACAGAACGGAGTTGTCGAAAGACAGAATCGCACTCTTGTTAAGGCTGCTCGAATAATGTTAAGCGTCGCTAAAGTTCATTTGTTCTTTTGGGCTAAAGCAATTGCAACAACATGTTTTACTCAAAACCGTTCACTCGTAATTCCTAGACATGAGAAAACACTATACCACGTCATCAATGGACGAAAACCTTCTATAAAATTCTTTCACATATTCGGTTCTTTATGTTACATTGTTAGAGATGGTAAGAATCTTGAAAAGATGAAAGAAAAAGACGATGCATGTATTTTTGTGGGGTATTCTACTCAGTCAAGTGGTTATAGAGTATATAAAAAGCGAACAAGATTGATAGTCGATACCATTCATGTTAACTTTGATGAATTGCCTCATATGGCATCAGATCACGTCAGTTCTGACCTCGCTCCACAACGTCTGACAACGGCACTTGAACATGTCAGTTTAAGTCCTGATCCCCAAAGTCAAGAAATGTTCCACTAGCAGATGAGTCAGTAACAATGTCACTTAATGAGTTGGATATGATATTCAGTCTGATGTTCGATGCATATTTCAATGGAGCTTCTCCAGTTGTGTCAAAGTCTTTAGCTGTTTCTACTACTGATGCATCCGATAAACGTCATCAATTAAACATAATTTCATCTACTTCAACAACCGTTGCTACAGATATAACTCAATTGAATATTCAAACAACACCTAAACCCATAACTCAAGCACCAACTATCACTGCTACTGAGAACATCAATCAAGCAGATATTCAATCAGAAGTTTAAGTAGAAAATGCACAGGTTAATAAAGACGAATTTATCAACATTTTCAGTACTCTAATACATGAAGTGGGGGAATCATCTTCTCGCCATGTTGATCCGTCAAACATGCATACATTCTATCAGCGACATTCTTCTGAACAACACTAGACAAGAGATCACCCTTTAGAACAAGTTATTGGAAATCCTTCTCAACCGGTTAGAATAAGACGACAACAAGAAACAAATGGCGAGATGTGTATGTTCACAATCTCTGTGAGTCGGACCAAACCAAAGAACATCAAAGAAGCCATGGCTGATCACGCTTGGATCGAAGCGATGCAGGAAGAACTTCACTAATTTGAATGACTAGATGTATGGGAATTAGTCGACAAACCATTATGCAAAAATGTCATCAACATGAAATGGCTCTGGAAAAACAAATGTGATGAAGAGAACACTGTTATCCGTAATAAAGCACGTCTTGTCGCTAAGGGATATAGTCATGCGAAAGGTATAGATTTCAAGGAGTCATCCACTCACATAGCTCGGTTGGAAGCAGTCAGGATATTCATTGCATATGTTGCACACAAATAATTTCATGTCTACCAAATGGACGTAAAGACAACTTTTCTTAACGGTCCTCTAAAAAAAGAAGTGTATGTGAATCAGCCAGATGGATTCGTAGATCCACATCATCCTGACAAAGTCTACCGTCTCAATAAGGCATTGTATGGACTCAAGCAAGCTCCACGAGCGTGGTACGATGAACTTTCCAACTTCCTGGTCTCCAAAGGATTTTCTAAAGGTTCTATTGATCTAACTCTGTTCATAAGTACGCTCACAAGTTACTTAAAAAGCATGTATGACCTTATGTGATAGCATTGGTACACCAATGGCTACTAAACCCCTAGATGCTGACTTGAGTGGAACTCCCATAGACCAAACAAAATATCATAGCATGGTCGGGTCACTCATGTACTTAATAGCAAGTAGACCAGATATTGTTCATGTAACATGTTATTGTGCGCGGTATCAAGCGAGACCAATAGAAAATCACCTCAAGGAGGTTAAATGGATCTTTCGGTACCTTAAGAATACCATTCACATGGGGACTTTGGTATCTGAAGACACGTGTTTTAATCTAACGGCCTTTTCAGATTCTGACCATGTAGGTTGTCTTGATACACGTAAAATCCCTTGTGGTGGTATACAATTTCTAGGTGGTGATAAGCTGATAAGTTGGTCTTCCAAAAAACAGGACTGCATTTCAATGTCAACAACCGAAGCCGAGTATGAGTCCTAATCTGCATGTTGTGCTCAAGTCCTCTAGATGAGAACGCAACTCACAGATTATGGCTTCCACTTTGATAAAATACCCATGTCATGTGACTCAAAGGCAGCCATAACCATCTCGTGCAATCTAGTTCAGCACTCCTGCACCAAGCACATCAATGTCAAATATCACTTCATTAAGGAACATGTTGAAAGGGGTATTGTTGAATTATTCTTTGTCGAAATTGAATACCAGTTAGCTGACTTGTTTACTAAACCTCTATCAGAAGATAGGTTTAACTATCTCGTCAGACGACTCGGTATGAGATGTTTGACTCCAGCAGAATTGGAGGTTCTGGCAATTGAATATGTTTGATATCTATCAAGAATCGACTTGTATATATTTATGAAAAACAAAATACAAAAATATAAAACTAAGAAAAACAAATATAAAAATAGAAAATCCTTCAAAACTAAAATACAAAATCAAAAAATTTCAAAATACCATAAAAAATCTTCTCGGCATGTCTCTTGGAATCGATAATATTTATGTACCTAGAAATGTCGATTAACATTGACACGGGTGTGTAAATGAAGTTCGAGCAAGAGTTCAAACGTTTCAAAACATGTCATTTCTAAATTTTTCTATGACTTATGTACATATCAGTGCATAACTCGGACTTCAATGTAAGGAAATTATATCTTTTAAGATAACTTATCCTGTCAACGAGAAAGTTAATTTTCTCGGGTCTTGAGCTATTATTCAAAACATCAAAGTTTTGAGCTCATGACAATGGCTTACAGTTACTTCAGACTGTAACCCGGACCCAAATGTCATCAGGAAGTGTACGTTTCAGTGCACTTACTTTAAAATAGAAGAGAAGTCCTCTATCATGTGGTTTAAAAATTGTTAAACACAAATTTCAAATAGAACTTTCAATGTCAAAATTCTTTCTATAATACAATTTGTGGTATCTTGTTAATATATTATATATTATTTGTGGTATCTTCCAAATTGTGTGTTCAACACTCCCTTCCTCAGATAATTTCTCAAATTCTGGTACTTAAAATGTCATATTTTATGTGGATCAATTTTTAAGGGGGGGCTTTTAAAACCAAAAGCCTTTAATGTTTATGGATACATCTCATAAATGTCAATTTTATGTATCCAAAAACATTCAGTGGATTTCAAATGGTGGTGTTGTAGACGAAAATTTTCAATGTCAAATCACAATATGCACTATTCATTAAGGCATCTAACTCTATCTTCAACATATTTGTGGTGGCATATCATATTTTCTTATGGTTTCAAATCTTTCATTAATTGATATCACCCATATATTGTTGAAGGGGAGCAATCAGAAAATGTTTACTAATTCATGCAACTTTGTGGTAATATTTTTCTCTCTATAATTCAAATACTAAGAGATTTAATATTTTAAATACGAGAAGAAAATATGATCTAGAAGAATATGATATTTAAGACTCTAAGTTCATAACTTCTACCCATATGTGCGAAACAATTTCGAATCTCGATGCACATGTGTAGGGGAAGTATTTGAAAAGCAATCAAAGTTTTCAATGGTTTTATGGTTTCGATCACTATACGCAACAACCAATGAACTCACGACATCGGTGAAGTCATAAGGCGGTTAAGGTTAGGTATTAGTCCTATGATCCAACCAGAACCGAATGGATCTACCCATGGACATTCCATAGTTAGATTAAAATTCCTTAGGTATGATTAGAGATGAATGAGAATAAGGGAAAATGTTGACTAAGACATAAGTTATCACTAAAACAATCACAACATGGTAATAGTAATGACGTCTTGATAAACATTGAAGGGGTTGAAAAATAAAAAAGAAATGTATGGATAAAGGGTGAAAAGAAATAAGCCCTCCATACAACTTAGGCAGAAACCGGGTCAATACATAATCTATCAAAATCACAAAGATGATTGTTGGTATTGAAGAAAGTTGTCATGGACCCAGTGATGCAATGTACAACCCTTCCCAGCCAATCAAGTTTCTCTTAAAAGATTCTTATCTCATTTATCACAGAGAGACACATGTTATCTATTGACATCTCACTCTGAGACTATTGATGTTGAAAAGGTGGCATTCAGCCCCAGCCTCCAATCACTAAAACCAAAGTGCACAAATCGAGTCTAGAGCCGAAATAGATCAACAAAATAAATCTCATTAGAACACAACGTCAAAATACACTTGTTGAACGTCACTAAGTTTACAAGTTATAACAAAGAGTCATACGCATTATCCTTATGATCTTGCCAGAACATTTAGAGTGATACTCTTTAGTTTCATAGTGACGAATGGAAATCTTTCCAGTGTCATCATCAAACAGCACTGTGGTAGGTGACTTGCAAGATTTTATATGAATTAAGCTTGTGCTAACTGTATATCAATTTTGGTCCAGTAAATAAATTTACGCCTTAATCAGTAAGATAGTAACTAACCGATTCACTCTTATCGTACTGCCTGCTTTGAGACGTTCTGGTAATGAGAACAAGCAAGCATGGTGAATCTAATACAACTCTGTTAGAAGATCCTACGCTTTAAGCTGGAAACCCTATCAAGGAGGTTCTTTCAAATTGAACCTACCTGATCACAGGTCGATCCTCACGGAACCGAAGGTTATTGCAACCGAATCTCAACGAATGCAAAGCCATATTCGTCCATATCTGCTGTTTATTACTAACATTCAAATGCAGGTACAAATGTCTATGTTGCAGCCTCGTTCCAGCTAAGTCGGATTCATTACCACATGCTCATATTCATCGATCGACAAAGATAAATACATGATAAAAGCTCAAGTACATGTCATAATACTCTTTCGCAACTCTGATAATCATGAACTTCCTCAATATCATCAAAGATCTTTAAAGTCAAACAAGAAAGGAGATATTGTTAGCCTGATGAAGAAGAGGAGATTATGAGCTTTCAAGACAAGTATGAGCATGCTGGTCAAAAGCACAAGTTGACCAAGAAAAGTCCAATCAAGATGATTCAAGACAAGGAGATGACGCAAGATTAAAGATCTCAAGCTCTCAATGTCAAAAGACAAAGGCTCAAGATCAAGATCATAAAGCATGAATGAACAAAGCCATTACAAACAAGAAAAGACTAAGACCAAAGATCGAAGAAGGCAAAGCTCAAAGTTAAATGAAGATAACCTCAATATTGGGGGAGATTGTTAGCCTTAATTTTATTAAGTCAAACAAGAATGTTATCAGTCATCTTTGTAATTAATAGTCTTGTATTGTAATAGGCTAGTCGGGTTTAACGGGCTTGGATTGTAATCTAATATTGTCCGTGTTTTGGGCTTTTAGCCAACTTAAAGCCAAGCCCGGCCCAAGTAAGCAAAGCCCACGCCCCGTGTATGGCTTGGACTATAAATACCCCTTCTCTGCATGTGGAGAAGGGTGTTGGTTACCATTTAACTAAGTGTGATCTTCCACTTTCCTTTCTTTCTCTCTTTGTCTCTCTCTCTAGAACTTCTCTCTCTCTCTCTTTAAGATTTAACTCATGTTATGTTGTGATGATGGATTAGTATGGGGTAACAAAAGCTATCATTAAGTCGGTCCACTAAGAGCTCCTAAGCACTCTTCACTCATAACCCAACTTCTCTCTTATTACTTGTCGCGGAGAAAAGAAAAGCGGCTGAGCTAAAAGCTCAGTGAACAGATATAAACAAAACAGATAGATCAAATATGTAATAGTAAACGAAAAGGAATCGGAATAACCTGTATTAAAGATATTATATTTCATAAGAGTTAAACTAATAAGTTAATAGATAGCGAAACAAAAACATATAGAAATGCCCCCCACGAGCTCAAAACATATGTCTAAAGCATGCCACACGCTTAGACCAAATAATCATATATATCTCATAACAAATTGTACATGGGAGTTGCAATCTCCAGATGTATCAAACAGAATGTGTAATGGGGTGTTAGCATCACACTAAACCATGCACCAAAACTAAACTGAACAAAGTACCTAGGATGCATCCATACGCTCCCTACAAATCAAAATCATATATGGCCAAGTGCATAATAGAGCACACAAATATGGGAACGCCATGGACTAATCACACCACCACAGATAGTGTCATGCCATTGGTGCCTCAATGACGTGGTCATGGTACCTTCATGGCTAGTTAATAGCTCGGGCATCGAAACAAAATCAAAAGGTTCGCATATATATCGAAACAAACATAATATGTCAAAAAAATGTCTTGTCTAAACAAAACAAATAATGGCGATGTCAAATGAAGCATGTGTCAAACGAGTTCAAAGGGTTCAATGAAAATATCAAATAGAGTAGCAAATGAATATCGAATTAAAGAATAGTCAACATATATAATTATTGTAAAGGTGCAAATAGATAAGGATCAAATGTCATGAGAATCTTTAAAAGAAACCATAGAATATATGTACCTTAAACAAATCATCGCTCACTTGAAAACTCGACATACTCTCGCTTCAAATTATCCACATAAATTAAGGAAGCAATTATCATTTACTTCATTAATTATAGTCCCATTACTTTTAGAATTTGCCATCTTTATTATTTTAATATTGGTATCATATGTCCTAAAAATAATATTGATCGAATTATTAGATTTGAGATCGTCATAGACCCAAAAATTAGTATAAGAACCAATTTCTAGCCACTTATTTTTATCCAAATAATAAAAACTCACTATTCACCACTTTGTTAAAAAAATAAAATATCTTGCAAACGGTAAATCGTCAAACGACAAAAATTACAACCATCGCGATGATATATTTTTTATCTTCCGGTAGACATCCACTTCGATATAAGCTTTCGAATAAATTTTTCGATTTTTTTTCAGTCACGTCTGAAAAATCACATGTGATTTGTATCCATGTGATTTCATAAAAATCACATGTGATTTCAAAAAATCACATGAACACAAATCCACATGTATTTTTTTCCCCCGACGTATCTAAAAATAAATTTCCGTAAAAAATTTCATCGAAAGTATATAGAAGTGCCCCTCTATAGAAAGATGAATTAATTCTCGTCGCGATGTATGTTTTGTTTTGCGTACAATTAACGGTTTGTGAGAGATATTTAATTAAAAAAAAGTAAAAAGTGAGTTTTAGTATATTTTGAAAAAAAAATAAGTTGTTAGGATGTGTTTCACTAGTCTATGTTTTCTTCTAAACATATATTTATACTATAGTTACATGCCTACAGCTTATCCTAATTTAATCACTTTTATCATGATATGTAGAACATAACATTTTTTTTTTTTCGTACATATCATACCCAATGAAACGAATTTTCGTGAGATTATATGTATGCTAAAAAGGACCTTTAAAATGACCTCAAGAGTGATTAAATATCAAAAGTTAGAAAATGGCAAAAAGAGACAGACACAATTTTTTTTAGATAAGTTTTCAATTAGTAATATAACAAAGTTATTTTAGACCAATGGAAAAATAGTTTTTAGTAAATTTACCACAATTCTTGAGGGCTCTTATATCAAATCAACGCTAAAAGACTATTATGCCAAATTTTTAATGCAAGAAATAATTAATGTAGAGCGCCTTCTTCCTCATTGAAGCAGCGCGCCTACTCCCTCAATTTTTTATGCAAGAAATATTCCGGGAACGAAGTCTATACAGGTCGAATATCTTGAACCCATAGGGATTAAGTGTGTCCCGTTTAGGGTTTAATTCTGTGGAAATTCGATTCTATGTCCTTTTGGTTTAATCTTTCCTTTTTTGTATTTACAACTACAACAAAATGTGGGGTTTGGGTCGCCAAGAAATTAAGGTCGACAATGTCGACCCTAAATTGGCAGGAGGACCCACTTTTTTACACCAAATGTGGCTAGTCAACAAATTAGATTTTTGGGTCGACATTTAGTGTCGATAATGGGTCGACCCTAAGTTTTAAAATTATTTTATCCCTTTCTAATATAAAAAATGAATTTAAAATTATATAAATGAATTTAAAATTATATATAAAATAATTTAATATCAAGTAACTTTAATAATAGTTTAGGGTCACATGTCTGACCCAAAAACCATAAGACATTGTCGACCCTAAATTTGCGCCAAATTTTTCATGATCTCGCCAATCGCAAAAAAAAATATTATTAAATAAAACAAGATTGGGTCGACAATGTCGACCCCAAAATCTAAAAATGTTTAAACATATATAAAAATGCATTTAAAAATTATTTATAAATTTTTAAAACTATTAAAAATTATATATACATATATAAAATAATTTTTTGTACATATATAAAATGCAATTTAAAAATTATCATATCAATTAAAAATCACGGAATGTTCTTAATCGATTAAAAAAAAAAATTTTTATCATTTATTAGTTTGCTAATTTGATAAATTTACTGCAAAATTAAACTGAACAACAATGCAGTTTAACCACAATAAATAATCAAAATACACCGGAATGAATCCTAATCGATTAATGTTTTATTATTAGTAATATCAAATTACCATTAGAATCGATAAACATTCAAACATTAAAGCATACTAATTTTCCCTCTGAACAAACATTAAAGCAATTAATTTATCCTACATTTCCAAAGTGCTAAAATGATTTCATCTTAATGAAAAACTACTCCATATTGAGGTTTCTCATCCCTTGGTAGATCCGTGAAGTATTCCAGCTGACACAAGTGTGTGTTTCTCGGTATGCCTTTCCATCCTCAAGATTTTTTTATTTTTTTTTTTTTTTTTTTCTTTTTTTTTTTTTTTTTATTTTTTTTTTGTTTATTTTTTTTTTTTTTTTTTTTTTTTTTTTTTTTTTTTTTTTTTTTTATTTTTTTTTTTTTTTTTTTTTTTTTTTTTTTTTTTTTTTTTTTTTTTTATTTTTTTTTTTTTTTTTTTTTTTTTTTTTTTTTTTTTTTTTTTTTTTTTTATTTTTTTTTTTTTTTTTCTTTTTGTCCCACTAGTACACTTATCCTTGCAATCTAGTGTCTTTATCCTTTCAGCCAAGAACTTACAAAATTAGCACCTCTACCATTCCGATATTCTGTGCAGATAGTGGAGAAATGACTTGGTCGTGAAAGAAGTCCAGGTGAATGACTTGGTCGTAAGAAGTCCGAAAAAAAAAAAAAAAAAAGAATGACTTTGGCGGTTTTGACGGTCCAGGAGAAGCATCCATCCACATAAAAGTAGCCACATCCTTCTCTCTGTCAGTTCCTGGCTTTACGTAGTAAGGAAATCATAAGAAAGTCATTTTGACAAGCTAACTATTTTATATTACATAAATAGTTTTTATGCTTGATAGTTCCACCTTGAATTAGGACATGCGTAGTATTCGTTGACCATAGCTGTGATCTTTGCATGATGTTCTAAACACCACATTTCCGTTTTTTACACTTGCACAAACCAAGTTTGATTAGAATCGCTCCATCTTGACAGTTATCGAGTGGTGGTGAATGTGGTGGTGTTGTGAGGATAATAGTGTGTGTGTTGCTTGGGAGATAAAGATACTATCTGTTTTTATGGTAAAGAAGAATGCTTGGCGGAGTAATTTGGAGGGGAGTTTATTTGGCGGAATTTGTTGGCGGGAGTTTTTTGCGGGAATTTTGGCGGATTTTTTGCGGTGATACTTGAACCCTAACTCATACATTAACCCTAACATGAAAACCCTAACTCATACATTGAACCTCTAAAATAGAACCCTAACTCATACATTGAACCTCAAATGAAACCCCTAACTATACATTGAACCTCTAATAATAGAACCCAACTCATACATTGAACCTCTAATATAGAACCCTAACTTCATACTTGAACCTCTAACATGAAACCTAACTCATACATTGAACTCTAATATGAAACCCTAACACATACATTGAACCTCTAATAGAAGAGACCCTATCTCATACATGAACCTCAATATGAAACCCTAACACATACATTGAACCTCTAATATAGAACCCTAACTCATACATTGAACCTCTAATATGAACACTAACTCATAACATTGAACCTCTAATATAGAACCCTAACTCATACATTGAACCTCTAATATAGAACCCTAAACTCATACATTGAACCTCTAATATAGAACCCAAACTCATACATTGAACCTCTAATATGAAACCCAACTCATACAATTTAACCGTCGAAATAAAAATCGAACCCTAACTCATACAATTGAACCTCTAATATGAAACCCTAACTTTATACATTTAAACCTCTAATATAGAACCCAAACTCATACATATGAACCTCTTACTAAAGAACCCTAACTCATACATAGAACCTCTAATATAGAATCCCAACACATACAATGAACCTCTAATATAGAACCCTAACTCATACATTGACCTCTAATATAGATCCCTAACTCATACGATTTGAACTCTAATATGAAATCCTAACTCATACATTGAACCTCTAATATGGAACCCTAACCCTATACATTGACCCTCTAATATAAGAAACCTAACTCATACATTGAACCTCTAACATGAAACCCTAACTCATACATTGAACCTTCTAATATGAAACCTAACTCATCATTGAAACCTCTAATATAAACCCTAACTCATACATAGAACCTCTAATAAAGAACCCTAACTCATACAATGAACCTCTAATATAAACCCAACTTATACATTGAACCTCTAATATAAACCCTGCTACGCCTCTATCAGCTACGGTTTCAAAACCGTACCAAATGGCTTTAATAACCGTACCTAATGAGATTTTTGTGTAGTAGTGGGCGGCCGTTAGAGGGCTGACGGATTGCCCAATGGCGTGCGAATGGCAAGTGGGGTGGTGTCCTATCCATTCGTCCCCTATCTCTAAGTTTATAACAAAGATTTACTCGTAGCAAGTAATTCGATTTGTGATAGAATGAAATACAGTCACAAACGAAAGAGAAACTTTAGTAAGTAGAATCATAACTACACAGCCACACAAGTATAGCAAAAAAGAAAAGTTTTCTTCTTCTGATTTTTTACTATGCTCAATGTTCTCACATGTAGTAGTGTTTTATTAATCATGATTCTGGTTATTGTTGTTGTGGAAATTATTGATAAGATCATGAGACTTTAATCATTAAAATGTGAGATGTCTTAAGTTTAAATACACATTTATTCAAATAGTTATAAATCGCGTGTGTAACTGTGAACTTAAAACTCGTCGGTTATAAATCTTATAAATCATACTGCACTCGGGCTTATCTACGCAAAAATAATGATTTTCATCCATTAAATTTTGAGTTCTTTTTTGATACTATATAAAGGGACACAATTTTTATTGATTTAGTTTTGTAGAAAAAGTTACACTGACGAAACGAGAAATGTGATGGTAAATTATTAATGGATTCATGATTATAAAGATTAAAGATGATACTAGCCGAAACATATATTCCTATATTTAGAACTTAACTAGGGCCCAATTGCCATATTGGTTTGGATTTCGGATTGCTATCATTGTTAAGGAAACCTAGGAAGCTGTACACGCACTACAACAAAAATGAGGTTTGGGGTCGAGAAAAAATTAGGGTCGACACACAGAGGGCCCACCATTTTCAACTAAATTGGTAAAGTCAACAAAACAAGTTTGGGTCGACATTTAGGGTCGACAATGTCGACCCTAAATTTTATATATAACTTTATATATTATTTAATGTATTAAATGTATTTAAATTGTATATATAAATGTGAAACCAATTTATAAATAAATAAAACAATTTAGGGTCGAAATTTAGGGTCGACAATGTCGACCCTAATTGTTTGTATTGGCGAGTTGTTTAGATTTTATATTGCGGGATTTTTAAATTTGGTGAAAAAATGGGAAATTTTGGAGGCAAGTTTAGGGTCGAAGTTCCCGGAGAACCTCTAATGTCTAACAGTGACTCATACGTTGAACCTCTAATGTGTAACCCTAACTCATACGTTGAACCTCTAATATTGAACCCTGACTCGTACGTTGAACCTCTAATGTGTAACCCTAACTAATACGTTGAACCTCTGATATTGAACCCTGACTCATACGTTGAACCTCTAATATTGAACCCTGACTCATACGTTGAACCTCTAATGTCTAACAGTGACTCATACGTTGAACCTCTAATGTGTAACCCTAACATCTCGACTCGTCCGTTGAACCTCTAACGTATAACCCTAACATCTCGACTCATCCGTTGAACGTCTAACGTATAACCCTAATATATCGACTCGTCCGTTGAACGTTGGTATATACTTAATTACACATACCTTTTACCTTTAAAAACAAGCTAAAATAACCAAAAACGGACTTAAAATGCCAAATATACGCTTGTTTTGCTAATTGTGTTGTGTAGGAACGGATAACTAAGAAAAGGACGAAAAACAAAGCCAAAACGACAAAACTAGACTCGGAATGGAAAAGACTGTGAAAGACAAAGCCAAATCAAAGCCGGAAAGTCAATCAAGTCAAAAAGTCAGCAGAAAAGTCAACTGGTCAAAGTCAAAGTCAACAGAAAAGTCAACTGGTCAAAATCCAAGTCAACCCAAGTCAACCCCGGGGCCAAAGTTCA
>BQNB010134099.1:0-17116 GCA_026074375.1 Tanacetum coccineum | reverse complement strand
ACAATTCTTCCAATTCTTCTCATCTTATTTTCTTGTTCATCATAATGAAGTGAAAGTGATTAAGGGTTACCGACACCCATATTCTCATTACAAAACCCATATTCTCATTACAAAACGTTTTGATATCATGGTTGTGTGGTAACTACGTAAATCAACTCGATGCACTTGGGCTAAGTGCGACACCAACTCGCAATACTCAAAAATGTACCCAACGACTAAAACGAAACAACTGACCAAACGGTTCGAGGAAGTCCGACGAGAAGTGAGTGAATCTCAAAGATCCGAAATAAAAGGATAAACGTCTTCGTAACGTTAAAACATATATATATATATATATATATATAATAATAATAATAACATTTTATTATTTTCGTCTTTTTATCCGGCTAAACGAGTAAGTATAAAATCTTGTCATCTTAGTATTTTCACGTTTGATCGTTAAATCTTGACACTCAACGTTCGTTAAAAATCACCTTTTGTCCTTTAGTCCGAAGGACACAAAATAAGTTTCCTATAATATTTCTAAGTATGGTTTATTTTTGTAAAATCCGACATGACCCGTTTGTTTACAAGAGGTTACCAAGGTTTCCAAACCTTAACTTTCAACACTTTCCGCGAATTTTCCAAAGTTCTGATAAAATACCAAAAATCCATGTTTACATAGCGTTTACTAAATCATAACTAAAATTAATCATTTTCCACGTTCGTAATTATCTATTTTTTTCCTTTATTGGGCCTAAAAGCCCAATGTTAATCCTATAGAATTCGTTAAGTCCAACATAGCCATTTTAAATCCAATTTGAGTCCATTAGTCCATTTACTTATCATTGGGCCATACGACCCATTATGGTTTATTAATTAGCCCGAAAACCATTTAAAAAAAATGCTAGTATTTATACTTTGTTGGACCGGAGCCAAAACGTAGGCCCAAAACTAAATTATAAGTCCAAATTCAATATATATATATATATATATATATAAATATATATATATATATATATATATATAAATAAAAAGTGAGCCAATCCAAAACAATAAGCTCAATTTCTCATTAATATATCTATAAGCCCCAACATAAACTGAGACCAATAGGGCCGAATCCACATGACCCGAGTAAAGCCCAATACATACAAAATCAAAAAAAAAGCCACAAGCCCAATAGGCCGAAATCAAATAAGCCATAAGCCAATATACGCCGAAACTAAAATAATCATGAGCCCAATATAAGCCAAAACTAACATAAGCTATGAGTCGAATATAAGATAATCCATAAACCCAATATAAACCGAAACTAACATAAGCCCAAAATAAATAAGCCATAAGCTCGAATAAGCTATAAATAAGCTGGAACAACCAAATGGGCCAAGCCCAATATCCCTTTTCTTTTCTTTCTTTTTGCCGAGACCAATAAAGGCCCAAAAAAATATAATAAGCCCTAACTAGCTTGTTTTTAAGCTACTTTTTCAAAATAAGCCCAAACAAACACTTGACACAAAAGTTATTTTACCATCACAACCATAATATAAAAGTGACCGTTTTTTGTTCTTTCCCTTTTGTGACCACGTCAAACAAACGCACCCTATCTCTTTCCATTTTGAATTTTTGTGTTCGATTTTTTTACAAACGACTTGTCCAACTAACATAAGCTCATCACAATAATCATAAAAGTACAACTATTTTTAGTTTTTAGAAAACTTACCAAAAAGGTTTTGAAAAGCGAGACGAAATACGAACCGACTACCCATACGTAGTTTAATCTATAACCTAAATACTAAAATCGAACCGACTACCCAAACGTAGTTTAATCTATAACCTAAAACGTGTTGGGTGAGTTCGAACGAGCATAAGGGGAAGGAAAAGAGAGAAAATGATTTCAAACTCATGCACAAAGTGTGTTTAGGGTGGTGACAAAAGTATATGTACCATTACTAGGACCATGTAGTTTAAATTTTTTGTTTTGTTGTCTCCTTTCCTTGTCTTAACTTATCAAGCATCCTATGATGCTCGGGCTTGTCTCTTTTTGTGTCTGGTTTACTTAAAACTTAAAATTCATCACTTTAAAACGTTACTTGAAGTTCCTTGGTATTTTTATTGAACTTAAAAACACTTTTCCATGAACCTAGGTTATTTACACGACATATTTCCACACTAAACCTCCCAAAATTCATCTAAAATTCATCTAAACGAGTTTAGTTTAAATATAACCGAGACCCTTCTCATAATTTTAGAAGTATCACAACTGCAAAATATGACTTGACATTTTAGATTTGTCCAAAAACTTCACTTTCACGACCATTACGGACTTTGATTAAATTTCTCGAAAACACTCATTTTCTGATAACTTTTAAATCACACTTCCACAATTTACGCACAAGACGAACGTTACTTCAAATTATGAAATTACTTATCAAATAAGTTTGTTAAATTCATCCAAGATTATTAAACCCGTTTTCTACTTAACTGTCGTACCGGTACGCGCTGCGTGGCGATTTTTGCGGAACGCGGGAAAACTTCCCGGAATGCATTAAAATGCCAACCTAAACACTCTGATATGGAAAAATGAATCAAGAGTGATTCACTTAAGAAACTCAAGACTCTCTCAACACCCGATTAAACCGTAACCGTTCTTCAAAAATTAAGTAAATCGAAGTCAACTTTTTAGCTTTCTCCTAGAAAACTGACCAAATCGGAAGACACCAATATAATTATAATATTTTATAATACTTAAGACCCTAGAAAGTTTATCGGTTATCACATTAAATGCTCGGGTGTTCCAGGTAGGGCATCTGTATGAGTACATGTCCATTAAATAAATGCTCGGATGTTCCAGGTAGGGCATCTGTATGAGTACATATCCATTAAATAAATGCTCGGGTGTTCCAGGTAGGGCATCTTTATGAGTATATGTCCATTAAATAATGCTCGTGTGTTCCAGGTAAGGCATCTGTATGAGTACACATCCATTAAATAAATGCTCGGGTGTTCAAGGTAAGGCATCTATATGAGTATATGTCCATTAAATAAATGCTCGGGTGTTCCAGGTAGGGCATCTGTATGAGTACATATCCATTAAATAAATGCTCGGGTGTTCCAAGTATGGCATCTGTATGAGTACATTTGAATAAATAAATGCTTGGGTGTTCCAGATAGGGCATCTGCATGAGTACATGTCCACTAAATCAATGCTTGGGTGTTCCAGGTAGGGCATCTGTATGAGCACATGTCTGTTATTTCTGTTAGAGCATCGGTTTTATGAACTTAGTGTAATCATAATTACTCTTTTAGATATTGCATACTAGGCAATACACACTTTACAAATCTTTGATTTCCAATATTCATACTTACATTTTTGTGACTATTATAAGGGTTGAAATGGTCATACACACTTTACAAATCTTTGATTTCCAACATTCATACTTACAATTTTGTGACTATTATAAGGATTGAAATGGTCGTACACACTTTATAAACCTTTGATATCAACATTTATACTTACAAAAACCTATGAACTCACCAACTTTATGTTGACACTTTTAAGCATGTTTTTCTCATGTGAATTAGATGCTTGGCTTACTTGATGTACATTAGAGTCCAAACATTTCAAGATTTCTTTTCAAACGACACATTTAGAGGTCGTTCTCTCAAGTCTTATGCAATTGTATTATAAAGTAACGCTCCCGGACATATTTCCGATGCGAGCCAATTTAGGGGTGTTACAGATTGGTATTCAGAGCCAAGGTTATAGAGAACTAGGTTGCATATTTTACCTAGACTATAACCATTTTCATAAACATTGCATCACATCAAACTTTTTCATATGCATACACACTACTTGCTTACTTGCTTACATTTAAGTTGTCTACCTGTCATACAATTACATATTATATTATATTATTATAATATATATATATATATATATAATATATATATATATATATATATATATATATATATATATATCCACACACACACAATATGCTTTCATCCCTTACGTTTACATTTTAACATTTATTTATATAAGAGTATTTATATAAATACTATGATACTCCCTTTCGCTCAATAAGGCTTAGGCGTAATTCTACTAAGCCGTATGACCTAACACAATAACCAAAAGTAGATTGTATCTTATATGATATTGTCACATATTTGTTCCATACCATGTTAAATTCCATTGGCCATGTTGATGTCTTTATCCTGCCATGATTGCATATTTCATTTTACCATACATCATCTTGCATCCGTTACCTTCACACATGCCTCTCACGCGCATGGTTTATTATAAAGTCTATTAATCTACACTTTAATCAATACTTAAATTCAAATCCCACAACAAATGGTTTCATATAAAGGCGATTTATATAAACTTTTTCTTGTCAAGGTTATGGCTGCACCTACTATTCCTGGAGAATCTTGGGGATCCGATCAAGATCAGGGTGAATGTTGTTCGCCCTGCGCCTGTCACTGCAGTTGCTTTTCCTACAGCGACCGTTGTGAGGACACTAGCCCGACACGGGGAGGTGATACGTGGTATTCAGGAGCGATTGTTAGAGATGCCCACACAGAGGTGGGAGGAGATCGAGGAGGAGCTGATGGCTCTGAGAGATAGAGAGAGACAGAGAGAGTAAATAGGGCTGATACAAAGGGGGTCAATTTGCGCGCTAGAGTTATATCATTGGAGGTTGTTGAGACGTGGCTTCATGGCATTGTGAAGGACGAGAGAAAGGCCCGTTAAAGGATTGAACGCCCGTTGGGTTTGGTTTAGGAGGAGCTAGAGAGTCTCAGGCGCTCGAGGCTCCCATGATCAGTCATCACGGATTTTACCCATAGAGCCGCTGCCTCATTATTTATGTATTGTCTAGTATTGGAGGATTGTAGTATTAGGAAACCATGTAGTATTTTGGAGGGAAAATAATGAACCCAATTATCTATCAAATTATGGTGTTGTGAAAATTTCGTCAATCTTATTTCAACTTTCTATTTATACATGCAAGCCACTTACTAAAACATTCTAACTTTATAAAACATTTCACTATCACATGATAAACCATTTTACAATCATTGACAAACTATTTCACTAACATTTCTATAATCATTTTATCATCAATTTATGAACTATCCCGTTATTTGATTCACAAAATAATAAACTACGTTGCTTTCATCATATAAACTACCATTTTGCACTATTTTGAAGAAAATGAGCATCGCATCATTAGCCCTCAAATATACATAGCCTGATCACCTATGTATAATTCAAGAAGGACTATGCCATGCTGAGAAGTAGCCACCTTAAAAACTTTTGTCAAAATTAATTTTCTACTGATATTCTTGAAGAACAAAAGTTTGTGTGCGTATCCATAATGAAGAAACATGTAATCTTATGATCTACCAAGAACAAGAGAAAGAGATGTGGGTTGTGATGGATGGAATGGATGAATTGTATTATGTGTGTGAAATGGAAAAATGAAAACAACCAACCCCTCTCCAAGGCTAGGAGAGGGCTTATATAGTTACATGATGGCCGGCCCATGGGCTATGATGGGCTTCCCATGGGCCTTGGGCCGGACTAGATTACTAATCTAATCATTACACTAACTACGAGCTAAGACTATTACAACTTGGAAGTGACCGACACTTTTTGTGTTTCCAACAATCTCCCCCTAAGGGAGGTCACTCCATTTTACAAAACTTTAAGCCTAGCATACAATGCTTTGTCTTTAGTCTTTAGCTCGTCCTTTTGACATTCTCCTGTGAGTATGTTGTAGTGATCATTGATTTCTGGATTGAGCTTGTTCCTTGAACTTGTATTTGACATTGTGATCTTGAGCATCTTGAGATCATCAACCAAGCACAATCTCTTCGCCATCTTGAAACTTTGCCATCTTGTGAACTTGTGATTTCTGAACCAACATGCTCATACCTTTCTTGAATGGCTGACTTGAAAAAACTTTAATGCTACGTCTTTCTTGAGATTCGTTAACTATAATACTTCGTCACTTCGAGAAAGACGTTCGGTATCAGAGTAGCGGAAGTCTTGAAATATGTATTTGAGCCTTTCATGAAGTCCTTATGTTTGTCTATCGGGTATGAGCATGTGGCTATGGATCTTGTGAGTCAGCTGGAATCAGGAACCTCCACCACCATCTTTAAATAGCCTGCATAAAACAGTTAGCAATAAAGCGGGGGGACGAATATGGCTTTGTCATTCGCCCAGGTTTGGTTGGAGTAACCTTCAAATCCGTGAGGATCGACCTGTGATCAGATAGATTCAATTTAAGAAGAATCTTCTTGACAGGATTTCCAGCTGTAGTATTGAATCTTTCTAACACATAAGTATTAGATTCATCGTACTCAGCATGTTCTCATTATCGGAACGTCTCAAAGCAGACAGCACGATAAGAGTGAACCAGTGAGTTACTATCTCACCGATTGATATAGAAAATCGATTTGAAAATCAATCGACGTGTCACTTGCTAAAGTGGTTTTGTGACACATCGAGAGTTTTAAGCAATTCAAAATTCTTTAACCGTTGATCCATAACCTGGAACAAGTTTGATTCATAAAGAATCGCACCATTGTTGCTTTCCAGTTGTCACAAGCTTGATTCATAAGAATCGCACAAGTCACCTACCATGAGCTTGTTTGATGTTGGCTCAAGCAGGATTTCCATCTTCATTGTGAATACCTAAGTATCACTCGGATGTTCTGGCAAAATCACAAGGATCTTGCGTAGGACTCTAATGATATTACTTGATATTCACATTGTGTGAGATAACAAGCTAAATTATGACAAGTGTCCTAATGAGATTAATGGATGATCTCTTTTGGCTCTAGACTCAATAGTGCACTTTTAATTTTAGTGATCGGAGGCTGGAGCTGAGTGCCACCTTTTCAATATCAACTAACTCGGAGTGAGAAAGTCAATAGAAATGAGTGTATCTCCGTGAGTTTTGAAACAAAGTCTTTCCGACTTTGAGTGGCTGGGAGGGGTTTGTGCATAGCGTCACTGGGTCCATGACTGTCTTCAATGTCAGACAACACCTAAGTGTTTCTGACAGCATATGTATTGACCCGGTTTCTGCCTAAGTGTATGGAGGGCTTCTTTCTTTTCACCCTTTATCCTTACATTTCTTTTTCATTCTTCAACCCCTTCAATGCTTACCGAGACTTCATAACTAACACCTTGTTGGGTTTGTTCCAGTGTTAGCTCCATCTCAGTCGGCATTATTCCCGATTCTCACTTTTTCTCCTTTTTAATCATACCTAAGGACTTCTACACTAACTAGTGGATATCCCTGGGTAGATCCCTCCGGTTCTGGCTGGATCATGGGATTTGAATACCTATACCTAACCACCTTATAACTCCATAAAATTAAGTACATGGTCGGTCTTTTAGGGTATTCCATCACCATTACAAACCAAAATCATTGAAAAATTCATTCAAAGTGTTTGATATAAATATCAAAAGGTTTACACTTTGAATGTTTTTAATCATCACTAAAAGCTCCCCCTTAACATGTGCATCGTAATCGTAGTACATGCTAAGTGTGGAGTGCATCGAGTCCATTTTAATTGATTACTTCTGTCAATATACATTAAGTCCAGGTTAATCACATTTTCTCCCCTTATCCAAAATGTTAATCCCTTGATATTTTGGATATCAATTGATTAACCGTTCGGGGACAAAATGATGTATTCTAGCAGAATGGAACATATTATTGCTCCCCCTCAACTTTTGAGGGTTTATAAGATGGTGCCGAGTACAATTATTTGAAAGATTTTGAATTTACTAAGAAATTCTTGTAAAATTTGTACTCGAGCACATCTTATTTTTCACCAAAAAATCTACACTAGTTATTAACATATTCACAAGATAAAATTATTTACGAGGATTGACCTTATAAGATGAGAACAACATATGATAAATCATATGGTCCTTTGAAGCAGCCGTAAGTCACCCCCGTATGGTCTTCCACCAACAAATCTCTCCAACTTTCCAAACTTCTATTATCCTCCTCGACTTTGAGCGTTTTTTTTTGGGGGTCGCATCGCAGGATCATTGATTTTGTCGTTACCTTTCTCTCTGTCTCTACATCATTGTCATGTGGTAGATATTCCTTTTTCTCTAATCCCTTTCAGAGATCATTAAGAGCAGTCCGAACATCATCGAGTGTACAAATCACTAAACTTGTGGAGTTCATCAATACGCATCAACTTGTTCTTTTTGTCTTTGTTCTGATTTGATGGAGACTCTGAGATAGGATACGCTGCTATTAGGCATCCCTGCGTTTGAGATCAGATCTGTACGTATCCGGCTTTGTGATGTTGAGCTTCTTTTGGTAACTCTCGACACCTAACTGAAGATCTTCAACACGCCTTTGGATGACAATACTTCTTGTAAACATCCTCAGAGAGACACCAAAAGCTAGACGATCTTCAACATTGAGATTTGTCAGCTTGCCTTGAGCAAGAAGGATCAACATATCTTCGATGTCTTGAAGATGAAGCCTCTTGAAGTCTCCTTCCTTGAATGTATATAGCTTTGTCATCATCTTTACGACACGGTGTCCATTTGAATTGTTTGTAGCATGCATTCGACAATCTGAAGATAAAACTTTTATGACTGCAACTGATTCTAAGTTTGTAGTAGTAACATCACGTGCAGATTTCCCTGTTAGCAGTAACTGCATAGGAATTGTTAAGTTGCGTCCCCCAATGAGAATTTCACCCAGAGTGCATGTTGTCGTGTTGACACGACACTTCACTACCACATTGTGTTAGGGGGACCATTCCTTCAATCCATTTGATATGACCATAATCTGCAGCCTTGGTCTTCGTAACGGAAGTTGCATATGTTCGGCTTGAGATCAACCACCTGATAGTTACACCAGGGTCGTTGTTGATGAGGTGACTCAAACGGTCTTAAATTTATACGACCGTAAGTATTAGGTATCAATGGTAGTGGCTTTCGCAGATCATGAGGATATTGCTGTCCTTCAGGGTTGTTCTAATCTAGTTGATCCATGGTTGCCTTGTAGACTTCTTCAAAGAAGTATTATAGCTCAACCAAACTCTTGCATGTGCCTTTGATCAACTCAAATGTTAGACCGGCTATTAATTCAGGTGTTAGAGTATCAACTTTGAGCCGATTCATCATAAATGCTGAGAAGTCCAAAGAAGTATCTATTAGCTCATCAAATGATTCACGAGGACTTCTTCCCGAGCCGATTGCTTAAACAAGGTTGATACTAGTCCAATGATCACTGAGGCCAAAGTTTTATTCCAATCACGATCGGGAGATGGAAGTCTAGTGGGTTTCTGAATACTCCACAATCAAAATGATCGAGGGTGTCTCATCGACATGGTTGATCTTCTGTAGCTCTAGTTTCGAAATCTGTATGTGCGGGTTCTTCCAAATCCTTGGCGGTGTGTATTGGCTCCTCTGCATGAGCAGACTCACCAGCAGACTTGCGAAGAGATTTGGACCCTTCAGTTGACTTGCCAGTTGACTTGGGTGTCTTTTCTTTTGGTGTACTGGTTGACTCAGGTTCTTTTCCAGCTCGTCTTCTCTTGGACCCCCAGTTTGATCCAGCGGAGGGTTCTTCATCTTTGTCCTCATCATCTCTTCGTCTTTTAAACAAGACAGTATCACCATAAGTGTCAAGAATGAGCTTGTCACTTTCGTAAGCTTCAACCATTTGCCTGTAGAGATTTTTTATTCATTAGATCTGTTGCATTGAACCTTATTGCTCTCCATCTTTTCAATGAGAATCTTCTTCAACTGTAATTCAGATTGGTTGGCAGCTATAGCAAGAGATGTCTTGGATTCAGTAGAAGAGCGAGTCATAATCTCAGCATCGAGTTGTTCGTTTACTATCTTCTTAATTTTTGGCAAAATCTTAGAGACTTGTGCCTTAACTTGTTCTTTGACTTGGTTCTTGATTAGTTTCTTTATGTTGTTATCAAGTTTATTGAGAAAGTATTCGTTTTCAGCTTGAGCGTCATCTCTGAGTCTGTTAGATTGCAATTGAACAACTGTTTTTACGGCTTCATTCATCTTGTTTGCAAGGTACGCATCAACAATGCCAGGAATGAAAGAGACTACTTCAGTAAATTGGTTCGTTTGCTTGAACTCAGAGAAGTCGGTTTCCAAAGTTTTAAGTCTATGATCAAACCCAAATAAAAAGCCAAAGTTGGGAAGATCTTGCAGGGAGGTGTTTGGAACAGTTGTTGGTATAGGAATTGGTGTTTGTTGTATATGTGTAATAAGGAGAGTGGGTGGTGGAGAAGAGTTATTGCAGACACAGAGGTGGCTCAGCAATAGTGGTGGTCCAAAACATCTACAAGTGAAGTTAGCCTCAGTGGTTTAAGTAGTAAAATATTAAGTCATACATGTATCTGGTCTTGGGGCTGAGCATGTTAAACGAAGTCAGATGGAACTACAGAAGGAACTCTGATTGTGACCTTCAGGTTGTCTAAGCGGTGATGTATCACATAAGTATCTTCTGTTTTTCCATGAGTTTGCTTGAACATTAGGCAGTAAAGCATCCATCATCACAGTGTCTCTTCCCTCCAGATTAACGTTCACATCCCTGTATAGCTCATTCGCTTCGTCCTCTTCATGTGTCGCCTCTTCATCCATCTCTTCCTTCCTCTGTACTCGCTCCATTGATCTTCTTCTTCAATGTTATCATTCATTGTTGATTCAAATGCTAAGGTGTTTGAATCCCTGGATCAAAAGCTATCTTTTCTTTTACTTTCTTCTTGCCTTGCTTCATCATCATGAGTTGAAAACTTGGGATGAACAAAGTCTTCACCATCATTGTCAGATTCAGTCCGTTCATCATCATTATCATGATCATCATCATCTTCGTCTTTGCCTACATTTGCTTCATCATCATCATCATCTTCTTCTTCATCACTAGACTTCCAAGATAGTTTCTCGTCATCAAAATCCATATTTAGGTACATCAAGAACCCCTGGTGTAACACCAGTTCCTTCATGTGCACCAGAACCGCTGGGTTGAGAGCTGTGAAGTTGTGTTTTGCTTCTTTCAATGGCCAGTTTCATCTGTTCAGCCTCAGACAATGCAATTTCAGATGAGTCTGCTAGTCCTTTGTAGGTTGCTTTTCTTTATAGATTTAGTCACTTTAGCGAGTATCTTTGAGTCTTTTACAAATGAAGGAAGCCTCAGGGGCTTTGTTTCAGGCTTTTCCAGTAGCAAATGCATAGTCAATTTTGTTATGCTTCAGATTCTTTCATTTTCTTGTGTGTTAAGTTGTCAGAAGAATGGCACCGTCACTTTTAAACAATTCATGCTGAGTGATGAATTCAAGGTAGTAAGAATAGGATCATCATTAGGGGGGGGGGGCCCCCCATGTGCAGGTCCACTTTGTTTCTTCTTAGGTTTGATTGATCTTGTGGACATGAAGTGATTGATGAAGACTTTGGTGAATCTTGGGTAAAAACATTTATTTGTCGTCCTTGACTCATTGTTCTTCTATCTTGATAAAACTAGGTCCTCCCATGATGGTAGACATAGTAACATTCTTTAGGTGATCCAATCCACAAAGTATCTAAGCTAGAAAGAGAAGTATTCGTCAATGCCGGTTACTTTAACCACTATGACACTTTGTTGATGTCTGGTTCCATCTGTTCTCCATGTTGAGGTAACGTATCAACTTTGGACATCAGGAGTAATTTGATGTTGATCCGGGTAGAAAGGTCCTCTAATGAAAGTTAGTATTTCTTTTCAAAGGGAGTTCTTACTAAACTTTTGTCAGGTAGTTTTGGAATATCTGATGTATATTTATGAAAGTTTTCCCATATCAAGGTATAACTCTTCTTGTTCTTCTTGAATCTGATGTGTTGCTTTTTGATAGGTAAAGTAGGCCTAGAATTCCTGCATTTGATGGCAAGGACACTTGCTAGTGATCAAGAGGCTGGATAAAAGGATGTGAGAGAGATGAGAACATCCAAGCAACTTGTAAGGTGGGTTCTTGGGCTTGAATAGTGGTCGCTCAATTTGTAGTAGCAACTGCCTTGGAACAAGAGCTATCGTCAGTGTTGTTGTTGTTCTTTTGTGATACTCATGATTCTGCTAAAAAGGTCGATACAGTTTATATACAAACAAGTTTATATAGTAACATAATATATAAAGACCCCTCTTTAAGTTTTGACAATTAAGGCATGTAACACATTTAGAGAGCTAATCATGAAAGAGTGAGCTTATATTAGCTTAGTTAAGTTAATCCAATTTTGACTTGATTAGATTCCAAAAGATATTAATTTTAAATTGTTACCTAACACAAGTTTTAAGTCATCTTTTGGTTAGAATCTAAGTGTTTATGATAATTAGCCTTTTTGAATCCTTTAAGTATGATTGAATATGGTTTTAAAGTGCAAACTGCGAATTCGGACTCAAAATGTTATTGCAAATTCGGATGGTAAAGGTTACTACGAATTCGGATACTAAAGAGGTCTGCGATTTCGTGTATTACTACTATCTGCCAATTCAGAGACCAAAGGCTCCCTGCGAATTCATGTCTTACTACTATCTGTTAATTTGTGCCCCATGTTATCTGCAAAACTCGGACCAATAAATGAGTTGAAATTGTGTATAAAGGAGACTTGCGAATTCGGAGGCTTAAAGTGAAATTGGAAATTGTGGTTCTAAATGAGACCTGCGGGAATTCGGGGTCCTAAAGTGTAATTGCAAATACGTGGTCTTAAGGTTCATTGCCAATTCGTGTAATACTAAAACCTGCGAATTCGTGAAGCACAAGAGCTTGCAAATTCTTGTATAACTATCCCTGCGAATTCGGATTGTTCTAACAAATTTGCATTTTTAATTCGAGTTTTCATGTGTTTTCCCACTTCAAGATTCACTCATTTAGCCTCATATCATTCACAAGAACATTTTTTGCAACTTAGAAGCACATATTCAAGAAAAATCATTCAAACGTGCATTCAAATCCAAGAAAACCATTAATTAACAGGAATCATAACATGTTATATTCGAGTTTTTCAAAGAATAACTCATTCATTAACACATTAATCATTTATCCAACTCAAAACCCACAAACTTTTGCAACTAAAAACTCAAAAACGCATATTTTCGTCATAAAGAATCACTCAAATCATACACATATGATATCTTTATTAAAAACTGAATTAGACGAGTCTTTAACACCCTCAAATGAACAAAACCCCTCTATTAATTTTAGTTTTTATTCAGTTTTAAATTTCATGAACCCTAATTTGATTTTAGGGTTTTTTGAAATTAGAACTTCTTAAAAACCAAATTCCTTTGAGACGTGAGATCACAAGGGTGTAAGGAACCACGTTTTCTTAATACCTTAAGCACGAGAATGTCTGGATCTCAAGACGAAGGTGTTGCGTTCAAGTGAGGATTTTGAAATAAAAAGAGTAGGTGTAATGTGTGTGTGTGTGAAAAAGAAAACAGGAGGGGTGTGTGACTGGGTTATAATACACAACTTTGTTTTGGCGCTTTCATCCCTAAACTTTCAGATACTTTTCTATTTTTAGATATTAAATTGCTTAGCATAACAAAGGTTTTAACAATGGCCACAGTTTGTCCCTTTAGTTTTAACTAATATACCTACCAACTTAATCTTGCACATATTATCACTCAAGGCATAAACAAATAACATATAAGGCACACATAAGCTAAATTTAATTAACTTTCCTTTAAAAATGATATTCAGTTATTGTTTAAAAACGTTTATCCCTTTTATCAAATGACGTTCTGTAGAAGATATTTGACATTTTCTCCCCCTCAAAACATTGTCCCGTTTTCTATATTAAAGAGTTGTTGTGTTGTTTGAGTAGTCAAAATGTCTTTAAAAAAACATTTTCTGATGAAGCAATGTTTTTACTCATGAAAACAAACACCAATTGAAAATAAGATTTCTCTTATTTTGACAAAGAAATGCACTGACACGTACATTAATTTGTAATATAGGAAGCACGAGTTGTGATGCAAAGTAATCACACGCCTTTGCATGGTCATAAAGTAGACCATGCCCGAGAATAACATTTACGTGAGAGGTCAAGTGGTCCTTTTTGACAGGGAATACTTGCCTTTAGATGTATGACACTGGGTTGCTATCTGAAATAATAGCAAGCCATTTTTGGCATGTTTTGAAAACATTTGAACTCTGCTAAATCATTTACAGCTCGCATCAGTATCTGAATGACATGTTATAAGACAGTTTAAATGTATCGATTTTCAAAAGACATGCCATTATTACCTCTTTTTATGTTTTTCTCATTTTTTAATTTTTTCTTTGGTTTTATGAATATTATATTTTTGTATTTTTTTTTATAAAAATTTTCAGAAAAATGAAAAATCTTTTTGGTTTTTATGGTTTTAATATATATACATATGATACAGGATATTTAAATAGGTACCACCACTATTCACTCAAACTTAATCTGCAATTGTTTGAGAGTCTACGGCGGTTAAACTCCCGCATTCCTTCTTTTGATAAGAAATTCTATTCTTCACTTGCCAGGCTTTGTAAAGATGTCCGCCAGTTGATACTCCATATTGACAAAGTAAAGTTCAATCACCCCATTCTCAACATGCTCCTTGAGAAAGGACATCTGATGTTTATAGGCTTCGACTGGAATGTTGAACATTGTTGCAGCTTAAGGTAATAGCGCTTTTGTTATAACAGTACATTGGAATTTTATTGAATCCAAGGCCATAGTCGGTAAGCTGTGATCTCATCCAAAGGATTTGAGCACAACATCCCAACATAGCAATATATTCAGCTTCTGTACTGGATATCGCAGCGCTTTTCTGCCTTTTTGATGACCAGCTAACAAGTCTATCTCCCAAGAACTGCATACTACCAGATGTGCTACGGCGTGTATCTTGACAACCAGCATGATCCGCATCTGCAAATGCTGTTAGTGCAATTGAAGAATCCTTCGGATACCATAGTCCCCGATTGACGGTTCCTTTTAGATACCGAAAGATCCTTTTGTACGCCATGTAAGTGCTTATTAGGTGGCATAGCCTAATCCGGGCACACATGGGCGGGGGGCCTTTTTTTATAGGAAAATTTGTAGGTCAGGTCTACTGGCTGTAAGATAAAGGAGGGGTGCATCATGCCACGATAGTGTGATGGATCAACTGCTTTCCCTTCTTTATCTTCATCCAGTTTGGATTTCTCCACCATGGGAGTATCCACTGGGTCACAAGAGTCAAAACCGTATTTCTTTAAAGATTCAAGGGCATATTTTGACTGGTTAATAAAGATGCCTCTGGGATTTTGAAAAATCTGTAGTCCTAAGAAAAATGAGATTTTGCCCATCATTGACATCTTAAATTTTTGAACACATGATTTTAGCAAATAGGTCACAAAGTTTAGGTAGACGCGACAAAGCTTAATATTCATTGACATTATACTTGCTACGGAAGTATTCATTTGCCTTCCTTACGGATGAACAGAGTAGGATCATTGAAGCCTCTTGGAGTTGTCTTGGGTATTAGGAACGAAGACACTGTCATACCAGCGCGTGGAGCTTGTTTCAACCCCATAAGTGTTTTCTTTAGTTGTACACGTGATTTGGGTTATGTGGATTCCACAAACACATCTGTCTGGCTTACATAAACCTCTTCCCATAAATTACCATTCAGAAACGCAGTCTTGACATCCAATTAGGTAGATGACATGTTCATGTGAGCGGGATAAAGCGAGAAAATCATTATAGCCTCTAATTCTTGCAACCGGGGCAAATGGACATCTTCAAACTCAATTCCCTCTTCTTGACGGTAACCACGAGCCACTAATCGAGCTTTGTTCTTTAGAATACCTCCCAGTTTGTCTAGCTTCACTTTGTAGATCCACTTCAAAGTAATAACCATAACTTTATCTGGTCAGGGTACGAGCTCCCATACTATAAGGCGTTCAAACTCATTGAGTATTCTTACATGCTTTGATCCAGCAGGAATGAGTCAAAGCATCTTTATACATCTTGGTGTAACAACAGGAGGAAAGAATCGTAGTAACAGAAAATAGCTTGCTCATGTAACTACAGCCTTGTGGAAACTGGTCTATCGAGTTCACCGATTATATTTTCAAGTGGTTGATCCTTAGTCCATTTGCTATTGTGTTTAGAAATTTGGTGATCGGGATGCACAATTGTATGAATAGAATCTGTGGATGAAGATTGATCAGAAGGGACTTTTAGAATTGGGATACCAAAGTACAGATCATTACCCATATGTGCAACTTCAATATCATGATTGTCTACTTTAACATCGTTAGGAATGACGGGAGGTTGAGTTTCGTATGTTGTTTGAGAGTTACTTGGTGATGGTGCATCTTGGCCAACTGTTGATGAGGAATGTGATCTGGTTGATACAGCGGGAACTAGAGCAACTACTTCATCAATTGGAGCAATGACTTTAGGGGCTGGGAGATTAACACTTGGTGGAGGAGTGAGTAATTTATCAAACATTGGTTGAAACAATATATCCCAATCAGTTCTTGAGGGTGGTACAAACGGTGTTAAAAGAGGAGGGTTTGGCATGAGTCCTGAATTGATTGTTACATGAGTCATTTCATGAAGTGCGGGTCCTGAACTACTGTGTTCAGAAGCCATTGCAGTCAGCTCATCAAAATCTACATGAATTGTGTCAATGATTTGTCTGGTACGTTGGTTGTAAATTCGAAAAGCTTTCTTTATGGGTGCATAACCAATGAAAATACCAATATCAGCCTTCGGTTGTAACTTACCCAAATTCTCACTATCATTTGTCGGATAACAGAGTGCATAAAATACATGGAAAAATGATAGGTCGGGAGGTTTGTCATGTAAAAGCTCATATGGTGTTTTGCCATGATAAAGGCGTATGATGGAACGATTTTGGGTGTAACATGCGATAGCAACTGCTTCTGCCCATAAAAATAACAGAGCTTTTGAATAAATCAACATTGTACGGGCAGCTTCAATTAGTGTATGATTACGTCTTTCAACGACACCATTTTGCTGTGGAGAGCGAGAAACAAATGTTTCATGAGAGATGACAACCTTATCATAATATTCACTCAAAGTTTTATTCACAAATTCAGTTCCATTATC
>BQNB010134098.1:2567-18363 GCA_026074375.1 Tanacetum coccineum | reverse complement strand
ACAGCCTTGCAAGTTACAATAGGTATTCTTTTGTACAACTCCTTTTTAAGTCAATCGAGTCTTCAACTGATGCAATGAAACATCAAATTAATACTCGCGCAGATTGATCGAAGCCCACATTGTAGTTTGATGTAGTTGTTATTAAAATCGTGATCTAGAGATCATCCTACTTTTCTAACATGTGTTTGGGTCGAACTATGATCTTAACTTACATATGACCAAAGTAAGTTGTATAATCTGAGGTGAAATCGTAAGATTAGATGACGATTTGACTTTATCACTAATCCTATTTACGTTTTTTTATGTGAAAGGTGAAAATATATAATTTAAAATCATTTGGATGTTAAACTTTATCAAAACTAGTTGGATATCCGCGCATAGCTGTGTCGATAAAAATTACTAACCCAACTCTCTCCGTAATTCTTTACAAACTTAGTGAATTCGTTTTACAACACTTCAAATGTATACGTGCTCGTTGTATGTATTTGATTGCGATTCCTGTAGCTTTCCCGCAACGCCATATTAACATCATCATTCTCGCATTTAAAAAGACTCTCACGCTCTCTTACCCATCAACCTCTCTCTTTAAAAATATATAATTTTTATGAATCAAGTTTGTATTTAAATTAAGGTTACACTTGTAAAAAATTTGAATCAAAATAAAATAAACCTATTAAAAAGGGAAAATGTAAAATTCATAAAAATATATCAAAATTGATGTTCAATTAAAGGGCACAAAATTTTAAAAAATACGATGAAATCAGATCATAGACTAAATAAATAGATAAAAAGATATTTCAATTTGAAAATAAAAATGATTTTTTAAGAGATGACATATGTCACTTTATGATAAGGTTTTTTAATGAGATGGATGGTTAAGATTATATATTCTTATTTTAATTTTTAGTAGGACCCACATTATAAATGCATTATATAATAAGTATAGAAGTATAGATACTAAGAGACTAAAACCAACCCTCGATTTACAAAATGGATGAGATTAAACCCAACATTTGAACAAACTCATTTTCATCTTTTTTTCAAATAAATTTAATATCTCTTAACCAAAATTAATCGTTATGTGAAAAAATTATCCTCATGTCGAGCTTTTAATTTGATTTCTTATTTGATAGACACTTTGATATATACTTTCGACAAACTTTTTTTTTTTCATTTTTTTCACCTTTTTTTTGTTTTCCGTCTTTGATTTCTTTTTTCTTCATTGTTTTTTTTAACGGCAAAGATGAAATATATATAAAAAAGAGTCTAGCAAAACGCTAGAAACTTAAAGTACAAAAAGAATTTCATTGTTTTTTCTTCATTGTTGAAACTTACATGAGAAATCACTTGTGATTAAACACTAATTTGAGTATTCTAATAAAATCAATTTTGATTTTTCGAACACGTGATCTCAATCACATGTGATTTTTTACCAACTGTGATTTTATCCACTTGTGTTTATAGAAGTTTCATAAATGAACTACTATAATTTATAATTTGTATACAGTGTGTGTGATAGATGGCTGGAAAAGAATGCATGTTTTCCATTGCAAGAAACGTGAAAAGTTTTTTATTTATAGACAAATACTTATGTCAAATTTAATACGGATGTTTAGTGTTCGAACTTCAATATTAGTGTTAAATCACATATGATATGTAATTTCAATTCCGAAAATATCAAATGTGATTTTATTAGAATATTCAAATTAGTGTTTAATCACATATGATTTCTCATACAAGTTTCGACAACAAAGAAAAAAAAAACAAAAACACCTAAAAATGGTGAAAAAAAAAACAGTTTGTCAGAAGTATATCAAAGTGCTCGTCTATAGAAATATAATTAAAATGTTTTTCGTGAGGGTATAATTTGTTTTGTCTAATGATTAATGGCTCATGAGATATATAAATTATAAAAGATATGTTTAACTGAATTTTTAATTTTAAATATTAAAATGCTTTTAATCACATCCATTGCTTTTTTTTAGATGGATGGTGGGGATGAGTCTCCCGGTATCCAAGGAAGGAATGGTACCAAAACAACCCCCCTCAAAATATGTTACTTCAAAACTTTGAAGTGTACGAACACTTGCTAGAATTTCTAAGCTCTGACAAACCAAAACACCCCTACAAGCAACAAACAAATAACATACAAATTTTACACCGAGTAAAGCAGTGTTTTGCCCTTATAGTAGTGTTTTACACTGATACATTCTTGCATATCTGAGTCATTGTATTATTCAGCGTAGTAGTTTAGCACAAACGTTAAAAGGTGTCATTAACGTAACTTGGTAATTGCAGTGTTTTGGCCTTAAACATGTGCAACGCTTTAACGTAATTTATGGAGGTTATTGCTATTATGGTGGTTGCCAGTACGCGTTTGTCGTGTGTGAGCTTTACATATTGAGTGGCTTAAAATGTATCCATTGTTGGCAGATGTTAAAATTTTTGATCAAAAAACAGGTTCTGTGAAGACTGACGCGCAGCGATGAATACACAAACTAATAAGTTTGGAGGAGGAACATTAAAATGGAAATCTGTTGTTGCGTGTGAGTGATTGCTTTTTCTTTATTTACATGGTTCGTCTCTAGTCATATTGAAAATTTATGTTTTTTAATTTTCCCTTAGAGTTAGAATTGCTTTAGGGATTTTGGCCGTGATGATGAGCGATGCATCTAACTATGCTTAACGTTTCATAGTAGTTAGCAAACCTATAGTTACTTCCATCCTCTCCTCGACATTTGTCTCGCATACAACATCTTGATTTCGGGATGAAATCTTCTAACATGGGGAGACTGTGACACCTGTAAAAATTCAGGTTTTACTTTTTACCATTTAGGTTTAACTACTTACCGTAAAACTATCAAATTACCACTTAATCTCAAAAGGAAGTTATCCTAGGAGTGAGATACAATATTATAGGCTATAGAGAGCCTAAGTACCATGTAAACGTCGTTAATATTGCATATTAAGTCTAAAAGGATATTTTAGAGCCTATTAGCAATACGATCATATCTTTCGCATTATTTGTGAACGAAACATTTTTCTCATGTCTTTGTGATCCCAACACCTAAACAAAACCCTAAAATGAGTTTACATCAGTAGTAAACTCATGAGATATCTTTCTAAACATTTAAATACCCATGTACGTTTATTAAACCGCTAATCACCCTATTTCACCCAATAATCATTTTTACTTCCGTATAACGTACCGTAAACCCAACTCATCATATCTAACACTCAAGTAAACCTTAATTACCCTAATTACCCATGACTAAATAAGTTTTACACACTAAGTACCCTGAAATTTAGTTAACACAACTTAATTACGCCAAAAGCCAAATTATACTTAACACTTGCTAATTTTTCGTATTACCTTTCCTTAAACCTTTACAAGAACCTTAGTAATACTTTTTCTACCTCAAACTTACAGATTTACACTTACCATGAATGATTATACATAAGTTACTAGCCTAATAACACCATAATGTGCCCATACCTTGCTTATCCATTCAAAAATCCCATGAAATGCTCCAATCCATTCCTTTTTTATCTATGCACTATTCCTTGTGATAATGGCTGAGATTTCAAGCATTATGGAAGCTCATTATGCAGCACATGAAGCCATGGTGGTGCTACACCATTCGCAAAACACACACACAACACCTCTCGTCTTCCTTTCTTTGCCGAGACCTCCAACAGCCACAAATCACCACTTTGTTCAACCAAAAACCTCACTTGATACTTGTAAACCTCCCTTATATGTTCCTTAAACACCTACACAAGAAACCTAAGCAAGAACTATCCTTAAACAGCCCATACATTTCGAGCTAGGACAAGAACTAGTCGAAGAAAACCCTAATTGTGCACTAAACCATAATTTCGTGTAAACTAGTTTTCTTTTGCTCCCTTGATGTCGTGCTCTTACAACCTGCAAATACACTATCTTGGGTTGTTTTGGTGATCACAAAACATTATTTACTTGAAGTTATAGCTTTGGTTTGGGTTTGAACGAGTAGAAATAGAAAACGTGGGTTTTCTAGGGTTTTCTAGCTCGTATACCTCTTGAAACATCTAAACCATTGTGAGTTGCATTTTTCCATGTTCAATACTTTTTATTACATGCATTAGTCCTAATTAGAAGTGCTTAAAGTTTAAAAATAACTTGAAGGAAGTTGCATGCACACGTAAAAACCTACACGCATACGTAAAAACCTACATGCGTACGTAAAAACATGTCATATTAAATTTGATTTCAAACATAAATGGTTAACAAGTAATAACATAACCCTTGACCATTATAAAGTAGACATAATAAGCTTTCATTGGCCTTTGAAATCACTTAAAACGGATAAGAAACGACCAAGATATCGACCCGAGAAGATCTATGATTTTATGTGAAATATAAAGGATCATAATTATGCACCAACTTTTGCTAATTTAACAAGGCACCTAGAAGTGATATTAAATTGGAAACCCTACTGTTTTAGATGGATCATAATATGAAAAGAATGCAGCAAAAGAACCAAGTAAAAAGGACGAATAACAAAGTCGTGACGAACACTTAAAGTTGACCCGTTTAGAATAAAGTCATAATAAATTCTGCTAGTATTTTCTTAAAAACTCTAACTTATTTTTGGTAAAATGAGACCTAATCAAGACTTATATCATTTCATACTAATCCTTACCTATTAAACTACTTGAAACATGATAATTTGGGAATTTATACTTTTATGTAGACCCAATAGACGTAAAAACCTCTTTTTGGACATTCGGACATAAGTAGACTGTTTGACCTACTTAGAGACTTATCCGACCATGGACTCCATCATAATCTTATACTATACAACCTCTAATATTTTATGGGTAAGTAACATGACATACGGATATGAACATATAGCAGAGAACTTGACCTAATGAGGAAGGACGTATCATGAGAACCTTGACTTTTTCAATTATTATGAATAAAGATTTTCTTAAACTCAAAGCACTTACTAAGGATGGATAATGCATTGTACTTATTTGTTTGGCATATATGTTAAAGTAGACATGATTTCATTATTTAGGTGTCGGATAGAGTGTTGTATCAATTTTCCGTGCCTACAGCTTATTGCAGTATTTTGCTATTATCATTAAGGTGAGTTTCATAGCCCCTACTCTACTGTTTTTAAATCATCTTTTGGGGTGAGAACATTGCTTATTTCAAACACATGAACACAAGTACAATTACTCATTACTGATTGGTCTAAGTCCCTATTAAATCCAAGTTGCTAATTGCCCGCTATCATGAACCATTAATTGCTTGTAAGCGCGAATGTTATAGGTAGATCTATCGGGATTGACATCCCTGTTTGTCTTGGACTGACATTAGCCAAGCAAATACAGTTTTATTTGAGACATTACGGGTGTCTTGGGTTTGTCACCTGCATGGGCATTCATTTTGTGGGATACACACATGTTAACGCGTCGGTGTCATGAGCTTAGACAATAGTAAATGCTTTTCATTGGTGACTTATAGGGATACTATATTTCACACTATGGTTAAAATCTTGCGGTTCATCACTATTATCAAACAAACAAACCTATGAACTCACCAACTTTAATGTTTTTCTCAGGTGTTAAGAGTGAAGATGCTATATGAAGTCTCATGCATTACAGTCATTTCCAGTTTAGCTAAAGATCATTTGTTCCATTTAAAAACCATGTTGTCTTGTCGATTTATGCTTCCGCACAATGTTTAAACAATTTATTACTACCTATTGCAAATGATCAATTTTCTAAAACGTCTCATATAGAGGGCGTTCTTTATTGCCTTGTGTTGTGATATTTATGAAGTCACACGCCCCCGGTTGTTATTATACTCTGATATTTTGGGGTTGTGACAGGCACCATCTTCACCATAATAACAGTGTGATATGTTTGTGGTTGTAATGGTAAGAATGTGTGTGTTCTGTTGGTGATTATGAGTATAATATCTGCTTTTATGGTAAAAACAGTTTTTTAGAGGGAGTATTTGGCGGGAGTATTTGGCGGGAGTATTTGGAGGGATTTTATTGGCAGGAGTATTTGGCAGGAGTTTTTGGCGGGAGTGTAGGGCTACAAGAGGAATTGGTTAAAATTTTAGATCAAGAAGGAAATAATTCATCGGAGATTGAACATCTAATGTACAACGATAACATATCGACTTCAAGTCAAGCCTATCATAACAAGCTCAAGCCTAAAGTCAAATATTACTATGTCATATTTACAAGATGAAGTCAAGAAAATAAGTCTGCGAGCACAAGACTGCAGACAAACCATAGTATGCTAGGTTTAAGTTTTTGTAAAATGGAGTGACCTCCCTTAGGGGGAGATTGTTAGGAATACGAAAGTATCGGTCACTTCCATTAATATCATTAGATAGCTTGTATAGTAATATTTAGAAACTAAGTAGGCTAGTTAGCCTAAGGCCCATGGAAAGCCCATGTATGCCAAGGCCATGACCGGCCATACTAAGTATTTAAACCCTTTTCATGCTATAGAAAGGGTGTTGGTTGTTTCATTTTCACATATAGCAATACATTTTTTTCTCTTTCACTTTCTCTCACTAGAAACAACCTCCCACTCTCTTTCTCTCTCTAGATTTCTTCATAGTTCTTTGTGTGTTTAAAGATTACTTAGATTCTACAATACTCTTGTAGTCTTTCATTATATTCAATCAATCAAAGTTAAAGATTAAAACAAATCTCTAATCTTCTCTTCTATTTTCTGACGGAGCCAGCACACGCTTGAAGTGGTGCCCTATCCCGATACTACCCCTAACCGGGTCGTATCAGAAGGCTCCCATGCATATAAATAGAAGAGTATGGGAGGTGATAAGGGTGGTGATTTCCTCTTAACCTAATACAATTCTATTTCCTCTTTCTCTCTCTAGGATCTCACCATCCTCTCTCTTTCTCTCTCTAGAATTAAATCATTAGTTGTGTGTTTATTATAATCTGTATAGTTGTTCACGTGAATGTTTACAAAACTTCACTAATTGCATATATACTTTATGCATAGATGAGTTTTCAAGTATGCCCGATATACATGATGTCAAACATATATATGCATTACGCGAAGAAAAACATGGACTCTTAGAAATGCTCAGGAGCATTAATTGTATGCATTGGGAATGAACAAAATGTCCAAGGCATTACACGGCCAATTCAAAAGAGGCAATCATAAATACCTGACTCTAATGCTTGAAGTCGTTGCTTATAAGATTTGTAGATTTGACATGTATTTTTTTGGTGTTCCGGGGGCAAATAACGACCTCAATGTTCTATATGGTTCGTCGTTATTTGATGACCTTCTCGCCAATATAGCCCATGAAGCTCCATCTGCAAGGGGTGAAAAACAATAAAGTTTAAAAGAGTTAAAGAAAGTACAAGAAAATATATTTAACAAGCTTTCAGATTCTTACAATATCGTTGGGGAATTTTACAACAACCCGCACGTGCTTACCAAGTCAATGCGCAAAAAAAGCTACTCATCACATGCTTTTGTAAAATGCGGTTATGAAATCCTATCCTATTTACCAAAATAACACCACTAAAAAAGAGCAAATAAACAAATTTATAATTTAAAACACATGCAGAAGAAACATTACTCGAAAATGAAGAAGAAAAAAAATAAAAAAAAATAGGTAAAGAGAGGCGATGTATATATTGATACGTATGTTTTTTTTGGCAAATCCGTGATTAATCAGATTGGCAAATCCGACAAGTTTTGGGCTTTTTGGGCAAGATTTGCCTTAAAAATAACTTGTAACAGATATAAACAACAACTATGAGTGATTAAAACAAGTTTCCGATGTGTCAATTGTATTTTTGCGAGATTTGCAAGTTTCCGATAAATTTGACCACCATTGATAATTTTTTTGACCGATTTGCACATATCAAGAAAACCGATGGCCGATTAGCGCCTAAATAACGATTAATCGTCTTTGTAGGCATTTTTGTTCCAACACTACAAAGATGTGAAAAGTATGTAGCTGTACAATGCCCAAAAGCTTTAGGGGGAGCCTTAAAACACGTACCTATCTATACAAAGAGTTAATCTCCTTTTCTTAAATCTTGAAAGTTGAAAACTTAAAGGTAGTTTGCTTAAATTGCCTCTAAGTACCCTTAATACACCTAAAATTGATTAATTCTAAACTTGACAACTTTTAAAAAACACACACTATATTAAATTTAAAAAACACATGCTTTTTTTTCAAAAGACACACGCTTTGCATCAAGGGAATCACGATTTCGCAAGTATAATTTATTGCCGCTGTACACCGTTGCTTTACGCGGGTATTTGTCTAGTATTTTGTTATATATAAGGCTGAGCATATTGAACCGAAAACCGAACCGACCCGACAAACCGACCGAAACCGGGTCGGGCCGAACCGAACCGACCTTATTCAGTTTGTTTTTCGGTTTTCTATATTTATTTCGGTTTGGTCGGTTCGGGTCGGTTCAAAACTGTCACTTATTCGGTTTGAACTAAATAAATTGAACCTACCCGACCTTATTCGGTTCGGTTTCGGTTTCCATAGTTTATACTCGCTTCGATTCTCGGTTGGCATTTTACCCTAATACGATTTTGGTTTCGGTTCGGTTTCGGTTTTTGTCAGTGCGGGTTCGATGCTCACAACATATCAATACTAATATATAAAGCATTTTGACACAAATCTTGAAAGTAGAATTGTGGAAAACTGAATTCCCATTTTTGGAAAGTACGCATGGGGCATTCATGAATAAAACGCATCTATACTACATTTTTGGAAATATTAATACACTTTTAATTATGATTACACTATTAATTATGATTACACTCTAATTGATAACTATAATAGGTATAATTGCTTGATTGACACTAATTGATTGTTACAAGGGTTTTTTCATACCCTATATAATGCGATTCTTTTGGTTATTCATTCATCATTTCATTCGGTTTGCTCTCA
This sequence comes from Tanacetum coccineum, assembly GCA_026074375.1. NCBI lineage: Eukaryota > Viridiplantae > Streptophyta > Magnoliopsida > Asterales > Asteraceae > Tanacetum > Tanacetum coccineum. Next base: position 9,395 of record BQNB010134098.1, on the reverse strand, counting down.
TGGATTCGCAGAATGACATTGAGGTTGGTTTTACATCTTCATGAAGCAACTATTCATGAAACTCATATATAATGCGATTCTTTTTGTTTATGGTTTATGTTTTGTTATTCTGTTTTAGAAACTCTATAAACCATAGTGTTTTAGTAACTTATGATGTAACCATTTCAATTTATTAATACGTCTTTACAACTATTACAGCTTCATCCCACTCCTAATATTGTGTTTCTATACGTTTTTTTTTTTGTAGATCTAAGTTGTGATCACATTCTTGATACCTTTTCCGCTCATCCTTCGCCATAGCCAGAATATTCAGTCGCCGATGCAATTTTCGTTATGGTGAATATTTTATTTTTTAAAGGTTTATTTTCTAGGTTTTGTTGTAAAGTTTATATACATTTTCTTATATAAATTGTTGTTGTAAGGTTTTTGTAAATTGAATGATAATGTTTTGAACATTAAATGTTTGTAGCAACTTTGACATATTCAAGTGGCATGTTTGAATGAAAACTGAATGTGAAAACTTAATTAAAACTTAATCATATGAAAACGGAATGTATACTAGTTGATTGACAAAAAATGTTTTGAACATTAAATGTTTGTAACAACTTTGACATATTCAAGTGGCAAGTTTGAATGCATTAAATGACCACATTTAATTTGGCCATGTAACCATTAATTTCTATAATTATGGAGGCTAATTATGGAAGAGATTAATAAGCCATTAATCTCTCATAATTTCCATTGACTAGAGTTTCAGTAAATCTCCTATTAATAGGGATCACCGTTTGCAATTACATTTTGATATTTTCACGTTCTATTTTGAACTTTACACGAAACACTTACCACAATATCGCATATCGTTAATTGACTGCCGATATAAATGTTGCCTTTTTTTCTTTAGTTGAATTATCGCATGTTACATCCATTTGCAATTATATTTTGATCTTTTCACGTTCTATTTAAAATGTTACACGAAAAACTTACCACAATATCGTATATCGTTAATTATCTGCTGCTAGGAACTTCCGCCGCTATGCGCGAGTACTCTTCTAGTATATTTAAGGCCGGCCTTAAAACTTAAAAGCATGTTCTTAGAATGAAAGGAGTAGAAAAGCAAAACACAAAGGTCCATTAAAACCAACTTATTAACAGAAAGGACCTTAAACAAAACAGAACTTAAAAAGGCCAAAAACAATCTTTACAAAACTAGGGTTTAATTTTGTTCTTGATAAACCCTAACGAATTTTCAATCAATTCGATATATTCATCATTAAATTCAATTTTTAATCATGAGCAGATCAGGCCAGCCTCCAGATCTTAAAAAGTAACCTCACTCTCATTTATATATCAATGTGTTTATTCATCTAATTATACCTTTTAGTAATTTTTTTTTATAAATTTGATTTCAGGTACATGGATAAGCAGCTTCAGAGTAAGTATTTTTTTTAATATGGACCCAGTTATGTTTTAGGGGGTGTTTGTGTTACCATATTTACCGGGGTTTACGCCCTTATGTAAATTTGGAAAAAGCTCACAAGCTCAATTTTTTCGGCTTATGAGCTTATGAAGTTGAGCTTATGGCTTAATAATAAGCCATAATATAAGTTCTTAAGCTGAATAAATTGGGCTTATGAGCTTTTTCCAAATTTACATAAGCTCGGAATATTGGTAAATATAAGCTAACACAAACACGCCCTTATGTTCAGAGTTTGTAATGGTGTTGTGGTTGTTAATACCAATTTGCATAATAAATGTGTTGAATGTGTATAGGGACATATCAAAATAGTTGCGAATGAGCAATTGTGGGAAATCGTTTGTTGTTTTTGGCGTTTGCCCTTCTAAAATATCTTCACTTTTTCAAAAGAAAAGCAACAGTGGGAAATCGAGCCTTCTTGTGTAGTTTGATTAGATATAATGGTTACTACAGCATCTGTTGGTGGGAATTTAAAAGAGTTTAGTACAATGACTAATTGTAGGACGCACTTACTATTTGTTAATAATCCAATCAAGTTTGTTGTTGGCTCTAAGTTCTTTCTTTTTTAGGACATACGATATTTATTTTGTATAGTTACTTTAGTTGTTACAGCTGACCTGCTTGTGAGTTTATATGTTTAGGTTATAAAGTATGTAGTGAGGCATATACTAAGAATCAGGAACAAGGTTATGAACAGGAAAGACATTTGTCTGAGGAATACTACTTTGGGGATGACGAGATATGTGAGAAATTTAGAGCGTGTGCAAAACATAATACTACTTTGGGGATGGATCCCTCAGAATTGAGTGATTTGGTTGGTAAGCTAATGATGTTAGGAATGGTTTGCTCTTTGGAAGTAGCTAGGGGGATTGTATAATAGATGTACCATTTGAGAAGTAGCTTGTAGTAGGTTGCAACGATACTTGCAGTTAATGTGGACATAGTCCGTGCTACGTAGTTGGTGAGTGTTGCTGGCTGCTTTTCTAAGGGGGTATACGCGTATTGTAGATGTTATTGACATTCTTTGATGTGTGCTATGTTGTGATCACAAGTTTTATAGATCTATGGGCTGGTAATGGAAACGTTTTGTGTTATCTAATCAAGATTGCAATGACATTGAGTTCCATAGTTTTAAATCTTTTGCTTATTGACCTTTCACCAGCGTAGTTAACCTACAAGTCTCTATGCATTATGTTCAAAGCTACATTATCATCTCTATGGATGCATTAGAAACTTGTTCGCTTAATTATTCGTAGTTGCTATAACCTCTTGCATTCATAAGGCACAATTAAGTTTTGATAAGTTGTTTTAGAAGTGCCAGTGGAACTAAGCTACCGTGGAACCTTTAAGCTCTAACACCTACACCTTCTAGTTGGATCTTAAGATGGCACATTGGCACCTAGTGGTTTAAAATTGATCAGTTTGTCTGTAACTGTAGTGAAGTTGTAGTTAGTTATAATATTTGTGCAAGTATGCTGCTGTACTTTCTGATGTTGACAAAAACTAAGATGTCAAATCTATTCACGTTTGAAACCCTGCTTTATTTCATGTAACCGTGTTTCAATCACTACTGAATCCTGCTTAATCTGTTTGACTGACTATTGTTGATTTTGTGTAGAGGCGGCATATTCACCTTTCTTGTGAATCTGTCAATTCAGGTCATGGAAATTGGCCTAACAGGTTAAAGAAGAAAAATTAGGCTAAAAAGTAAATGTGTCAAAGTGTAATTCGTTATGCATACAACCTGCTAAACTTTTAATAAAAATTTTGGATTATTTTTTCAACAATATAGTTTTCAAATCATGTTTACAACGTCAATTGTTTATAACATATCTAAAAGAAAGACAAAAAGCTGTTTACTGGTCAACCCTTCCTCACCTGCACTTTAGTACGCTGTCGACCTGAGCCCTAATTGACCTGTTTGCCCAACCCTGTCCATATTGCTACCTCTAGTCTTTAAGAATCAAAGCTAAATAAGAAACACGGACCAGGCTCCTAGTCTGGATTACCTTACTTTTTTAAAACTGGTCAGTCCTCTTTATAATATCAGAAGTTCCCTTTTGGGGGGTTGCATTTCTCTCACTTGGCGTCGTGGTCATGTGCATTCTAACGTGTCGAGGACATTGCATTTACAGTAAGTGAAATATAGAATGAATACATCTGAAACACACCACAGTATATAAAATTCTGTTGTGCTTTCTGGGAATAGTATGTGCAGCATCATTTGTATAAGTTTAGATTTTAATAGTCTTTGAAATATTGTGCTTGTAGTTGCTCTTTAGACTTAACAACTCATTTCTCATATATTGACATATTGTGTGCTTGTTCTGTTTTGGTAGCCCTTATGATGTCCATCCACCAGTAAGCTCTCAAAGAGGGATTGATCCCTAGCTCTAATATATGTAGCTACGATTTTTTCATGGTCCCCTCAGCGTCTTTTGACCATCCACCCATATGCACACGTCTTACATTTGCTAGGAATAATCAAGCAATGAGAAAGCAGTAGCATCTAAATATCTGACTGTTCTGTTCCATGAGCGCAAACACCTTTCTAGTCATCACCAAATACTTTTCCAGTTTTTCCCTCTTTTGAGATATTCTGCTTGTAGTTTTGAATTCGTGGTATATATTTAGTACCGTATCGTTTTTTTTTCTTTTTTGAACGGCTTAGTACTGTCTTAGTACTGTCTATCGCATAGTTTTTCTTTAAGCTCAACAGTTCTCCTTTCCTGTGTACTAAATGTTGAGCTCTTATTCTTTTTGGTAGCTCTTATGGTGTCCCTCCATCAGTTTGTTCGTTTCTTCTCTTTTTATCATCCACGGAAGTATTTACCCCCAAGCTCTGATGTTTGCTGTAATAATTTTGTCATGCTCGGCTCAGCATTTAATAATCCTCCATCCATTTGCATGCCGTATTGACCCATTTGATATGCTTCACGTTGATTCAGCTAACCAACAGTAACGCATTTATATGAAATGGGTCAAAAGGTCACCTCTACTCTGAGTGAATCTGTTTGCTTTATTGTAGTTAATTTGCTAGTTAGTTCTATACCAACAAAAATAGAGCTAAGTTTGTCAATAGGAAACCATAATTCTCTTCTGTTTTTTTTGCTTTGCCTTTATTGTTGGCCGTGTGATGTGAAGATTGACTTGTTCTTTATTCTTGTATTTCAGTCAAGCTGAATGCCAACCGGACAGTGGTTGGGACACTTCGTGGTTTTGATCAGTTTATGAACCTCGTCATTGACAACACTGTAGAAGTGAATGGTGAAGAGAAAAATGAGATTGGCATGGTGGTAAGTCTCTGGTACCAAAACTAAATTATAGATGGGCAGGTTGGGTAACGGGTGAACAGGTTCAGTGGAAACAAGCTGGGTCGGGTTAGCTTGACACTCAAAATTTCTTGCTCATTTTTTATGATAAATAATGTTTTAATCATGATTACAATAACTATATCACAAGAATGATCTAATGCAATGTAGGAGTTTGTATGTGTCAAAATAGATTGTGGGCAACGCTTAACCCATTTTTCATTAAGCAATGTTCTTTTCTGTCCCGTTTGGGATGAAACACGATCCAAATCAACCCATTCACAAGTAAATCAGTTAAAATGGGATTAATATGACTCATTTGAGCTAATATATATTGATTTTTTTCTTACTTTTTGCAGGTTATAAGAGGCAACAGCGTAGTCACTGTTGAAGCACTGGAGCCAGTCAGTAGACCACAGTAATTGGTAGTTGCAATTCATTGTGTAATGGAACTGATATGATACTTGAAACTTGTATGAGTATGATCGGTTTTATGCTCCTTGACATTTGTATAACGACTTCTCTCTTTCTATGAAGTTGAATTCTGGTTTAATGTTGTCTCTATGGCTTTTCTAGTCTTAAGTAACCTAAATGGTGGGAGGGATGTCCAAGAAGGTAATTCTTTGGGCGTACCTTGAATCATGACGCATCACTTGTAGCAAGAATTAGTTGCTACAGTTAACCCTTTTTGGGATTTCCACCACTCTTTTTGTCTCATCAATGACTAAAGTTGATTATTCTAGATGGTGGTTCCTATCTTAAATGGGTCAATTTTTCTTATAGCTACCATGGGAAGTGGTGGCCAGATGGGTCAAATAGTAGTCTGCAAGTTCAAACCCCCTTCTTTTTGCAACATAAAATTAGATTTTACGTGCAGTGATCCTGTTTTTGAAATTGCGAATCACACTGAGAAGGTCGATATTTTGTAGTCTTTGTGAAATGCTGATGCACTGATCCGACCGACCGACGCTCTTAGGAAAAAAATGAACCCTTATACTATTCTATTCCTCTTTTTGTGCTAGCAAAGAGCTATCATTATAGTTGAGAAAAAGTAAAAGGTGTTTAAATTTCAAACAGCCAAAATTGAATGATAAAGTATTAACGGCTATTATTATGTCTTCAACTTTTGAGCATTGGATATGCAGCTGTTGTTGGTACAGAGAAATGGGGATCGGAGCGGGATCCCATTCTTTTTTTCTCAATAGGCTGAAACACACTTACTTTTTAGCTTTTCTCACATTGGGTCATGCTTATGCTTATTGAGTAATAAGTGTTATGGGCCTTTTTCAACTCACGTTTAATAACCAATTTGTTGTGAAATAATGAACAATGACACAAGAATGAGAAAGAAAGAGAGAATTTTTATTATGAGATAGATCATCCAGAGGTTACAAGTATGTGATATTTATACATGTAAAACTCTAACGGACCTGTTGATATAAGAATGAATAGTCATAAGCCCATAAGCTCAAACTATTTACAATACTCCTCATTGGATATTCACTGTTCATTATACGTTATAGGCTGCCTTATTAAAAACCTTATCAAGAAAAACCCAATGGGATAAAAACTTGATGAAGGAAAAGAGTGCAGTGTGCATAACGCTCCTCCTCAATTTAATGTATATATTTCAAGCATCGAATGCTAATATTCTGAACGAGTTGCTCGAATACTTTTGCTGACAACAACTTTGTATTAAAGTTCACCAAATTGTTGATGTTAAGAATAAGTCCTGCAAAAATGACAAAATATATGTGTAGTTTCCAACCCAATATCAAATGCATTGGTTGAAAAATATACAATGCATCTACAAATATTAAAAGAGAAAAATAAACTTTTCATGACGTATAGTAATTGCAAAATTGACAACAAAACCTCACTGACACTTATTTATGGTACTTGAGGACCACTCATTCCTTAAAGACATGTGCAAAAGTAATTCATATAATATGCTTCCAAAATGATTTTGATCCATATAAGGATTCATTCAATTTGATCAAATAAAGTTATCGAGAACTTTATTAATTGTTTCTAGAAGTTGAA
>BQNB010134096.1:0-18363 GCA_026074375.1 Tanacetum coccineum | reverse complement strand
TTTTTTATGTTTTTTTAATGAAAAATATTTGACTATCTCATAATATTTATACCACAAATTATCTCACACAACATTTACAAGAATAATTAATTTACTTGATTTTTACATTATACAATTATATTAAATATCAAAAACTATTCACATGAATAGTAAAAAAAATATTAAAAAATTTAAAACCTTCACAATAAATAGTGACAATTAATTGTAGATTAATATTAATAAATTAAAAAGTTACAAAACGCATCTTCAAGTTTGTTAAAAGTTACAAAACTGACATTCAACTTTTACTTATTTATGATTTTTTTATATAACAAACATTATTTATCAAATATGTAATGCATATCTATCGATTTATTCGGAAAAAAAATGTCATTGAAAAGATCGTCGAATTGCGAACAAAACAAGCCCAATATTACAACGCTTCTGACATGGCGAATGGTTTTATAAAAAATGCTGAAGATTATTTACGGAAATAATCTTTGAGGTTATCGGCTCATTGCAAGGTGAGTCCTAATGACCGACAAATAGTAATTGGCGTTATCGATCCATTGCGAAAGTAGTCGCGCGCGCTCGGCGACAACGCGCGAGCTACGAACCTTATTAATGACATGAAAGAATATCTTGTAAATGTTACGAATCAGTTTGTGTAGGGAAAACGAGAAGAGTTTAGACGAGTCTGCCAAGCTCGAGCTCGACTTGGCTGCTAAAATACGAGCTCGAAATTCGAATCAAGCTTAGTTGAAATTTAAATTTCTAGCTCTATATCGAATCATTATCTAAAACTTGGGGTAGATTTTTTGGAGAAGAGACAAAATGAGTAGCTCAAGATGGATTCGTATAATCGAGTCGATTTAAAGTAGTTTACGAGTTGATCTTGAATAACTCGTGAGTTGTTTCAGTTACACCCATTATTGTATGCAGACTCTAATTTGCTATGGAAAATCGTAGATGCCCTAATCTATAAAGGGTTCTATTCTGACGTTAAACGTAATGTGAGTTTTACATTGTGCCGTATGGTAAAAGAAGGGGGTGGAAGGGAAAATTATAGGGGCAATAATGTTTGGTTTCCCTACCAAAAGTTGTTCGTCCTGATGTGTCACATCTCCATTAACTAACATGCATGCGTTTTAAATGATGAGGTAAATTATGACCATATTTCTATAGCAAACATCAATACCTTTTCTTTTCTGTTCAAAGACAAAATACTCTATTCTACTACTATAAAAAGAAACTGCTATTTTGTCAATAACATATGAATTCTTTTGCTATCATTTAACTAAAAGAAAGTAGTATTCAGCAATAAAAATATTCATAAACCACTATCAGTTTTATCAAATATTTGCAGTGACTAGAGTTGCGGTAAGTAATTTTTTTGTAGACAAGTTTACTGTTTGCATTTTTGATACAACAACCAAGAAAATGATGTTACCTTATTTAAACTGTTTACTGAGCCAATCAACTTATTCCTCATATCATGTGCACTAATGAAAGATTAAGGATGGTCTAGATGTCGACATGTTTTTTGATGCAATAACACTTTTAAGACAAAAAATGTGATGAGTTATTGAGCTACTTGATTGGTAATATTATGTTTATTTATGTTGTTGTACATTATTAGTTGATAACTTAAAAATGCTTCATTCAAAGTAGTACTACTAAACAATCAGTATCAACCCTTTACAAACTCATTAAAGGCTCATGATATAAATACCAAAAAAAAAAAACCATTTGTACCCCTCTATGTTTTTTGATTTTTTTGATTTTTATTTTTTTTTATAATTTTATTGTGACACGGAAAAAACGGAACGGAAAATATAAAGTTTAACAGGTCAAAAGTATGAAACTGTTAAAAATTACAGAACATAAACTGATAAAAAACTGCGCTGCACTGTAAAAAAAGATACAAAAGAAATCTTTGTACCTTTTTAATATTTTTTAGCGGGCCAAGGGTACCAATAGTAGCACCCCTCATTAAATTAGTAGTCAAACATTATATAAAAAAATCAGTATAGATTTCATAGCTTGTGACCTCACATAGCCTCTCTATCTCTCCTCGTTTCATAAATATTATCCCTTCATAAACAAAACCAAAATCTTTAACCAAAACACACACACACAACACATTAACATGTTCCTACACTTCACACACACCAAAAAACACACACATATATTGCTCAAATAACTCCAATGCTCTAACATCTTTTTCCTAAAACCCTTTAAAAAAAGACTCTTATTATCTTTTCTAAGTCAATGGATTTTGGTGGTCTAGATGGTCTTATGGTATGTTCACAGACCACAAACACTAACACTAGCACTAGCAACAACAACAACATTAACTCACTGATAACTGGTTATGGATCTGGATCCAACATCTTTAAACAGGAAAGGTCACTTTCAACTACTGCTCAAAATCAAGATGAATGGAGAGACATGAAAGTTGCTAAAATGAGTAACTCTCTTTATTCTGATTCACAGAATATGCTTAGTTTTTCTTCACCTTACACACAGCAAACTCGTAATACTACTGGTACTTCACATTACTCTATGCTTATTTTTAGCTTTTTATGCATTATATACTGACATGAATGTTTATAAATTTTCTAACATTTAAAATGGGTTTTTTGTATCTTTCTTTACTTTAATAACAAAACTTAGGACTAATAATATTTGAAATGGGTTCTTCAGATATTTTTGAAATGGGTTTTCTGAATCTTGAAGTGGGGTTGTTTATTTTAACAAAATATTGGTAACAGTAACAATTGTAAAAAATGTTTTTATTTTATTTTTTATGTAAACTTTATGTTGATACTGTGACACTAGATTGAAATGTGTTTTATTCATTTTTATGTCTTCAAATATGTTTTATGTATTTTGAAGTGGGGTTGTTGACTTGTTTCTTTAACAAAAAACAAGATTTGTATATGCAAGCTTTAAGCTTATGCTAGAAGCTGTGACACTAGATTTTAATGGGCTTTATAAAATATTGCATCTCCAAATGGGTTATTTAAACTATAGATTTTTTTTTGATTTTTTTTTATATGGGTTTGATGAATCTTGAAGTGGGGTTTGTGTATTCAACAAAATCTTGATAATAATGTGACATTAAATTGTTGTTGTAAAATTGTGGTATTGATTGAAGGTTTTGGTATGCGTGGGGTAATAGCAGGGGTGAGAGGACCATTTACACCATCACAGTGGATGGAGTTAGAACATCAAGCCTTGATCTACAAATACATTACTGTTAATGCACCTATTCCCTCTAATCTTCTTATTCCGATCCGAAAAGCACTTGAAACCGCTGCGTATTCTTCCTATCCGGGAACTAATCTCCGGCAAGCTGCTTGTAAGTTCCTATAAGCATTACGTAGTTGATTAGCTGATATAATTTTATACTTTCATTTTATCTTACTAATTTGGTACTCTTGGAGTGTTATAAGTCAATTTATTAGTACTTAATTGTGAGTTTAGTAACCATCACATATAATTTTAGTTAAAATCGAGTGAAAGGAAAGAACACGACCATGGAATTTGTTTGACTTAAGTTTGGTGAATATTGTGGACAGATGGATGGGGTGGATTCCATTTGGGGTTCTCCAACAACTCAGATCCTGAGCCGGGGAGGTGCCGGAGAACTGACGGAAAGAAGTGGCGCTGCTCAAGAGATGCAGTTGCAGATCAGAAGTACTGCGAGCGGCATATGAACAGAGGCCGTCATCGTTCAAGAAAGCCTGTGGAAGGTCAAGCTGGCCATTCCGTCTCCAACGGATCTACTAACACCCCCACTGCCATTGCTGCCGCCGCTAAGGTTTCCGTTTCCGCAGCGGTGGTAGCCAACGCCACAACTACCTCAACCATACTTAGCCACTTGCCCGTAAACCCTTCAGCATATTCTCATTCGGGTAACATGTTATCTCCATCAATGGGACTAAAACCAAGCCCACTTTCGGCCCCTTCAGAATTCGGGCTTGTTTGTTCTGACTCCTTACTCAACCCATTGTCGAAAATCAAAAATTTAAGTCAAAAGCCCCAAAATTCACTTCGTCAGTTTATGGATGATTGGCCGCATTCGGACAGAACCCAACTCTCAATCTCCATTCCAATGGCCCCCTCAGATTTCATGTCATCAAGTTCATCCCCAGTCAATGAAAAACGCAACCTTTCACCTCTAAGAATGGGATTAGGAGCGAGTAATACCAACAACAACAATGTTTTTGATGAAAGGTCACAAGTAAACTGGATTCCTGTTTCATGGGAAACATCAATGGGCGGGCCGTTAGGTGAAGCGCTGAAATCTAGTACAAATACTAGCCCGTCCGCTTTAAACTTAATGACAGATGGTTGGGAAAGTAGCCAGCAGACGACATTGTCTCCAACTGGGGTGCTTCAAAAGAATGGGTTTGGGTCAGTTTCAAATAGCAGCGCTGGAAGCAGCCCAAGAGCCGATAACAGTCTACTTGGATCAACTTTTATGGCTTCCACTATGCCTTTGTTGTAAACCTTAACTTAAACCGGATTTAATCTATCAAGAGTTGATTAGGATATTAATTTAGCCAAGTATGTATGCTATGTTAATTTTGTTTATGTTTGTTTTATGTTTGGAACTCTTTTTAACATTTTTGACTGAAATTTATCATGTGGGGGTTGAGTAGAAAGAAGTAAGAATTATGAATGCAATATTTGGTTGGTGGGAAGCATGTTTGTTGTTGGATAGATATAACTCTTAAGAGGGAAAATTGTGGGGCTCTATGATTTTGATTTGTGAGGCCCCATCCCCACTACTTTGATCTGCAAAATATACTCTTTTTAAACATTCATCCTACTTAAAATGGCAATCAAAAAGTGTTGAACATATTAACTAATATGTCATGTTTCTCTGTTCTTGATGTTGATATTGTTAGAGGGTTATGTAAGGTAATTTTTAAATAATGTGCATGGTTGAATCACCCAAAGAGGCATTTCTTGATTTATGACCAGATTAAATGCATCTTAGATGCTCATGTTTATAAGTAGGTTGTGAGTTAAAGTCTCTTTTAAAATAACTCGCTTTACAATGAGCGAGTTATTGCTTTACAATGAGCGAAGTTGTAATTCTGTTCGTGGCTCTAGTATTTATCTGTTTCCTCTAGCTCTACTCTCTAGTGATATTAAGGTACTTGGTAAAGTGTTATGATCCTTGACGGTTGTCGTTATTTAGATGGCTAATGACCGGTTAAGTAGTTAGTTTCGTGTTCGTGGAATTTAGACTTCGTCTTGAATACCATTGCGAAAACAATTAAGATTCTGCCCATGTATTCTCTCTAAGGAAAACGAAGGTTTCTTTCGTGGTTTGTTTTATTGATCTGTAACTTTTTATAAGGTAAAAATTACAAGTATAACTTATGGATATTACTAATATACACATTAGGCGTCAAATCCACTGTCGTTTTGACAGTGGGCCACCTGCTACAGTAACGGCCACAGTAACGGACTCCCATTTTGGGTCAGCCCGATTTTAGTTTTTTTTTAAATTATTTTGTTTTTGTTTTTTTTTAAATTTGTATGCACAAAGTAGGAGGGAAAAAAATAATATTACAAAAGTTCCAATTTATTAAGATAAAAAAATACCCGCGAAAACATCTTCGATACCTAATAACTTTAAAATAATCGATATGGTCAAAAAGGTACAACCCATTATATTAAAAAAAGCGATATAGCAAAAAAAAACAACATTTTAAACATGAGGCCCAACACATAAGCCATATAAAAAAAATATTACTAAAAATATACACATTTGTCGACAAACTAGCCTAAAATGTGGCCCAAAGTAAAAAAAAAACTAGCCTAAAATTAGCCTGAAATCTGGCCCAAAGTAAAAAAAAATACAAAACGGTCCCTCAACTTTTAACTATTTACGATTTTCTTACACAAAAAATCCCGTAAAAAAATTAACAAAAAAAACACGTCAAGTTTTTATTGTTCACAACTTTTTTACATTCATCGGCCCAAAAAAAAGATATCGAACCGTCCCAAAAAAAGAAAATATTCGGGAAAAAATTAACCCGTCCCAACGCAATTTTTTTTTTCCCGAATCGTACAAAAAAAGGAAATATCCGGGAAAAAATTAGCCAAAAAAACCCCAAAAAATAGCCTAAAATCTGGCCCAAAGTAAAAAAAAATACAAAACGGACCCTCACCTTTTAACTATTTATGATTTTCTTACACAAAAATTCCCGTAAAAAAATTTACAAAACCGTCCCAAAAAAAGAAAATATTCGGGAAAAAATTAGCCCGTCCCAACGCAATTTTTTTTCCCCGAATCATACAAAAAAAGAAAATATTAAAAATTAGCCCCGTCATAACGCATCGGCAAAAAAAAACCGCTGAAACATAAAAAAAAATTATTCGAAAAAAAATTAGTCCCGCCGCAACGCGCGGGTTCTTTTGCTTGTTAAATTCACATGAGATGGGGTTTTCTACTCCCAAAAGTTAACGCTCAATGGGCCTTTTGTATGTTCCAGCCCAAACACGACCAGCTTCATTTAATACCTTATAAAATACTAATACAGTAATAAATAAAAAAACTTAAATTAATGGAAGCCGTATTAATACAATAACAGTTCATCACTTAATCTTACTTTTATTTTATGTTTGTTAAGACTTTGAGAAATGTTACATCAAAATGCAAGCATATGCATATGAGGAATTTACGTGACACATCTTTTTAGCAAAAGGCATTTCCATAAGGGTTTTTAGATCAACTATCAAATTTTGTTCGCCTAAGTTACTCAACTATTTCTTTTTTATTTTAAGGTATTGGACTCTACGGGTTTGACTTTTAGGTTACTGAACACCAAAAGTGTGTTCATTCAGGTTACCCCAAAAACTGGTAACCAGGAGTTTGTGTTTTCACCTAGTCCACATTAGCTTTTTGTGGGCCCCGTTATCCAACTCAGAAACTTATCAGGTTATTAGATAGATATGTTACTCAACTTTGCGAATTTGTTCGCATAAATTACTAAAGTTTGTTGTTTTGTTCATCGAATTTGACACTTTTTGTCTTTGTATGTAGCCATCTTTTTTTACCTATAAATACCTCTAAAAATACACGTTTTTATGTATGTTTTTATACGCATTTTTATACACACATTTTTATACACGTTTTCATACACGCATTTGTATACACGTTTTTATACACACGTTTATATACACATTTGTATACACAGTTTGACTGTCCAAACGTCCATGAAACATAGTTTCAATCAAATAGAAAAACATTCAAACAAACAGATGATACAAAGTGGTTCAAGAATACAACCAAATTAAAAGAAAAGTACAATGATCTTGCATCCATTATCTTACATCTTAACATTCAAACCCCAATATCGTACATCTATGATCTAACAAACAAACATTAAAACAAACACCCTTCCACCGCATTCTTAACTTCATTAGACTTCATTTCCTGCAAAACAAGTAAACAGATACATAGGAGTTTATTGAACATAAATATCAAAGTATAAATGTCTAGAGTGCAAGCATTGAAACAAACTATGTCTTACACAAGCATTGAAATATACTATGTCTAGGCTACAAGCATTGAAACAAACTGAAACTTGACTTGAACCTCAGAATATGCACTAATCTTAAGCTTTACTCACAATAATCACTCAATTAAACAATAAGTAAATGTATTGTAGACTAACAATAAGCAAATGCATTATAGACTAACAATAAGCAAATGCATAATACAAGTACATAAGAAATTAAACAATAAGCAAATGCCTTTGTACACTAACCTTTCGCAACCTCCGGTTCATTGTTGGCTTTTTGTCATAAGTCTTTGTAGGATCGTTTAATTCATAACACGGTGATGATTCTTGTGATTGGGCACTAACGTATGTCAAATGAGCTTTTCCATTGACGTGTGCTAACATCTTTGAGCTTTTCCATTGATGTGTACTACATGTTTGAGCAATTTCCTTTGTTTTAAACATTATGAGGTCTATTTGTAACCACCCAAAATTTAGTCTTATAAGGATCACAAATTGGAGTCTAAAGTAGTAGATACAATATAAAAATTATTAAAAAATAAAATCGTATCCATATTCACAAGTTTGGTGAATTTGTGAACTTTGAATAGTGAGTTGCTTATTGAAAGTGCTAGAAACCATAAAACCATAATATGTGTTAATTCTTCATGGAGGATGATTACCTAATTCCTAATATCTAAAACTAACAAAGGAGGCGCTCCGGCCATGTTAGCCGGCCATCCATTTTTTGTTACCGATCTGTTTTCCGAACCCATTCTTCTTTAGACTTCCGAAGGCTGTCTCTCTTACGCAACCGCTTTATCATCTGCTTCGTACCTTACGGTGATTAGGTCTGTAACGTCCATCCACCCATGCACCAAACGCCCCAAACTAGTCTAATTAAATTTTATATTGATGCTACAGTAAGTTGTGAGTAGATGAACAGTGAAAGCTACAGTAGTTATTATTTTATTGTCTCATTCCAACCTAATCTCCAATGTTTATTCACCTCAGTATTTGGTTTATTGCATGAGAGGCATGTGTATTCCACCATTACTTATGCTTAGAGATTTATATACACATACTTTGGGTCTATTTGTTGTGTTTGGTTATCACTCAGCTTGATTAAAGATGAAGAAAAAACTGAATTTAGGTTTGTGATTTCATTGTTATTTGCTTTATTGTTGTTTTTGCTGATGTTAGGGTTTGTTGTGAATTGTTAGGGTAAATTATCGATGTTGGATTTTGTCAAACTATTTTTTTGTGATTGGTGGGATGAAATTTGGGTTGTTAAGCATTTCAAATGCATTTGTTGTTCATGACATTGACAAAATCCACCTACGCCAGTTAGAGTTTTGTTATAAGTTTATTTCCTTTGTTATATGATAGTGGTGCTTTGTTTTATTGTAAGGAACTGAATGATGTTTGGTTTGATTGTAATATGTTGTTGTGATGAGCCTTGACGGGTTTCTTTGATTGTTTACGTGGCTACGATGTTTATTTTGATTGTAAGAGGCTTGAGGTTGTCTGATGTTTGTGTGGGTTGCGTTTGTTACAAAAAATGTTGCGATGTAACTGAGTGGGTTCAGTTTAACCTGCAACTGTCTGCACTTTAACGGGGCAACCTATTAGGTTTGCAGCCAAAGCGGGTGTACCCTCTTTTCCTCGATTTGTTCCTTACCTGACCCACATGGCACTTTGAACAAATGTCAATGACAAAAAAGTTGGTTGATGTTCACGATATAATCGAATGATATTGTGGATTAGGTGGCTTCCGGTTTAGGTGGTTCGGGTTAACTTTGGCTGTGTTGATATTGCAGGAATTCGGCTAAAGCTGAGATTATTTTCACTTTGGCGGGGCAACCTATTAGGGTTGCAGCCATGGCGGGTGTATCCTCTTTTTCTCGATTCACTCCCTATTTGAGCCGGTTTAACTTTGCCCCCATTGATTTTTGGTTCATAGTGTTTGTCTGACACGCGTTGATGTTTGTTTCAGCTTATGTTTTTAGATTCTTAGTGTTTGGTTCGACTAACCAGATCTAAATAAACCGTGCACACATGATTGTTCATAATGTCTGTGTGTGCGTGAGTTCTGGAATATTTGAGCCTATGTATGTATGTGTACGTGATGAAAAGTAGATTGAAAAATGTATGATATGGTAATTCAGGAAATGACGATACTTTTCTGGATTTTTTAACGATGGTTTATCGATCCCCGTATCTTGGCGGGGACAGCCACATTTGGATCGTTGTTGCAGCCATGGCGGGAGTTTGGTAACCGTTTCTATATTCGAACATCTGAGCCTCATTTAGGTAAAAAAAAGGCAACTATAACTATACCGATCGGCCTGTACAGTAGAGTGTCATTATGCCTGTGTGTTTATTCCGTACTGCAAAAGAGACATTGCATTGAAAAATAGGCTTTGTGCAAGGATGTCTATCCTTTGGGTGTTGCTTCAAATATTATGCAGGATGATATGCGTACGTGTACGTTTACTAACTGTTTATAGCAATATGATACTAATGCGTTAACTACTGTTAAACACTCTAATCATGAATATTTGTTATTTCTTCATATTCTATGATTTTGGAGGTCGCACACATTAAAAATAGACTATGGTGACTTACAGCATGTTTGAGCGTTTCTTATTAGTTTAATTTTTATATTTCAGGCATTTGCTATAAGACACAACCCAAGTATATTTATAAGTGAATTTCTTAAAACTGTCATCTCTTATGTTTTATCAGTACCCTGAAATTTTATTCAAAAAATTTGGAGTGTAAAAAATTCAAACAATTTTAAGTATAAAATGTATGTGACAGTGGGAGTCATAAGTGGAAATGATCTTTGTTAGATGCCACCGTTGGTATGTAATTCATCTGTATTTTTACCTGACACGCATAACTTGCCACTGTCACAGTCTGCAGGAAATAGTGTTTGGTTGTGTCATTTTCTAAAGTTGTGGCCAATGAGGAAGAAGAACAACCAGCAAAAGTTGCTGCCGCCACTGAGACTGAGGTGGCAGTGGAGATAGCCGAGTAGAGTCAATCAAGGAAGAAGAAGAAAAGGCGACAGAAGTTGTGCCCTCTGGACACTTAGATATGGCTGCTGCACATTTTCTGCCAAATGCTTTTAGCGTTAAGGGATGTTTGGTTGTCATTGCTGCCACATTCTTCTAAAAGGTGTAATATAAACAACCAAAATTGACCAATGTTAAAATGAATGTCAAGTTGGAAAGCTATTGTGAATTTAAGTAGTCCTAACTTATGACTGCCTTTTTTAAACTATTTATCACAAATACATTGTTATTTAGTTGCAAGAATTATAATAACTTAATAAGTTGAAAAACAAATGTTAGAAAGAGTATCTTATAGCCTTAATAAAAGAGAACAATGATGACTATGAAAGATATTGTATGCTCTTATCTAATTTTACATGTTGCTTATTGTGGATGCAGGGCCTGTATTGATACAAGCATCATAAGGGGAAGTTTTGATGATATGGTCGATCAACGTTTGGAGGGTAACTATAATAGAGATAAGATGCATCGCATGGTAGCATGTGCAGCTATATGCCTTCGTCATGCTATCAAGAGACGGCCTAGAATGAGTTAGGTGTGTATTATTCATGTTTCAATATGCATTTTAGTTCTTCATTAGCCCAAGTTTAGAAACTTTTTATTCTATATCGCAACCTCTGCCTCTACTTTTCCTGCAGTAAAATGTCATTTTGCTCATTTTAGCTATTCAATAATTATATAATCGGAATTTATCAAATTGGCAAACTTGAATTATAGTTTTAAAAACATAAGAACATCTGAAAACCATTTTTAACAACTCATTTTACCCTGATAGGACCCTACAATACTGTGTATTACATAATCACTTTTAAAAAGCACATCCAAACACCCCTTAGTACTTGGACCCTCTTTTCACTTCTAAAGACACAACATATAATTCTAACTATTTGGTTTAATGTAAAAACCGTTTACTGGGTGTATGGGTCTGTGTACTGCAACTATGCAGCTTTAAGGGTGTTTGACTCATATTCTAATACATTTCAAGTCGGGAAAAAGTATCTCTAAATTTAAATTGAATAACACTTGAATAAGCTAGTCCATAGTCCATACATGTTTGAAACTACTTATATTACCAAACTGATCTGGAAAGCACAAACAGTAAGCAATCCCGGATTTTACCTAAAACGCATTATAAATGGACTTTGTTCTCGGAGACTTATGAAGATGTGATTCAGGTCTTGAGGGGCTGTTTTCAAGATCATCTTTGCTGGTAGCTGCTGATGTAATATACAATGATGCCTCACCGATGCTTTATTCACTACTTTAGAGAGATTAATGTCGCGTGGGTATAAAAAAGCTCCGAGTTAAAATAGTGCAATGTTTTCTGTTATTCCATGTTGACCCATTTTATAAATACATGTTTTGACCCATATCTTATGTACCTAATTTACCTGTTAAATCATCCATTTTCATCTCTACCCTTTAGTTACGAGTTATCAATCATTTTCTCATGTGTATGTTAAAAGGGTTGCATGGAAATCAAAACTGCAACTGTTTGAAATGCTGTCAACGCATGTAGTCTGTTATTTGTGGCGGCCGTGGTCTCATTGAAACACACTTGATTTTAGGGCATGAACAGATTACACTTAACTAAAGTTACCACTCTCTACTAGCTGTTCATATTCAAAAACTATGAGAAACATGAATGATTAACTGCATCCACGATTGCCATTACTAATAATGAGCGAGCATTGTTGAAAGAGAACGAAGAAGCAAATGAGTGAACTAAGCCTAACAAAATGCATACTTTCACTTGACCTCTTCTTGGTATCAGCGCCTATTAGTTGCTGCTGATGGGTTAATACTTCCATTGTCAAAAGCACTTGATGATCTTTTTACTCCGAACATTTTAAATCATGTTAAAAGTTTTTTGTCTGTATGTTTCTGTAGTTTTATAGTATGCCTAATGAATGGTGTTTACAAGTCACTGAATAGACTATATATATAGAAGCATGGTTTGGAAATCACTTTGTCAAAGTAAATTAGTGTTACAAATATTTAAGAGGTGATTTGATTATTTTAACCTTTACTTTTTATAAAGTTCCCACTACTTTTTTTCTTTACTAAGGGGGCGCTTGATTCATTTTAGGTAATGGAAATAGAAATGATAATGGGAATCCTAAGATACTTTGAGTATTTCCCATATAATTTGTATGGCGTGGTTTTGTGATATATGTAAATGCTAACTAACTAACTTTTGATAAATAAAATATTTTTAAAAATTTAAAATTCATACCTCTATAATACTAGAAATTATCACGAACACCTTTTAATTAATTTACAAAATTTTACTTGTGTCTCACTGGTAATGCAATTCTTATGTTCGTTATTATATATTTATATACTATATCTGATAATGGAATTCTTATGTTCGTTATTATATACCATATCACCTAATGATATTCTTTTAAACAATAAGTAATACTCCAACAAAGCAATAAGACAAATAATAGAGTTCAGGCCTTAAAGTCTAATCAATGTGTTTATTCATGTAAATTGCAAGTAGAATTTATTGTTATTTTTTAATGATTCATGTATGAAAAAAGTTATTTATTTAAAAAAAAAGCAAATGTAATAAAAGAAAAAAAAACAGTAAATAGGACGTGGGAGTTTCATTAGGAGAAAAAGTAAGTAAACTGTAAAATAAAAATAAAAGCCATTACTTGGTTCATTACCCTCAAATTAGAGAGGAATGGGGGATTACCCAAAAGTGAGTAATGGTTCATTCCATTATGTCAAACCAACCACCACTTTTCATTATCATTACCATTCCTTACCCCCTAATACCTCCAATCAAGCGTGCCACATTGAATAGAGAGTTGTGGTTTCTCTCTTAGAGGGTTATGAATCAGGATTTAAGCGCATGACCGTTTTAACGCTCATTGAGAATGAAATGGTTACGGTGAGAAGTGTGTCAAAGTGTGCACGTGAGGTCATTAAAGTTAGTGGTTTAATCTTCATACACCATCAAACCGATCTCATTTTGCATACTTCGAGTAAACGGGGTTTAATCGAAATGACATCTTTGTGACATGACTCGTCAGAGTAGCAAAAAACTTTCTAACTTAGCGGGGGATTGTTGGAATTATTACCGAGGTTGGTAAGTTTTATCATTCAAGATGCAAAAGGTACAAGTGGGTGATACAACAACTACTTGTACATGTAGCTAAGTGTGTAGTATAAGCTGATGATGCAACAAGGAACTTAGTGTAGTATTGACTTGCTAAAGGACATGATGGTTTGATTTGGAAGGCAACCGTTAGTTTGCAACCATTATCCCCATGACCCCATATTTTATGGCAACTAAGATGATCATGCTTGATCACCATGATGTTTGTTTACTAGCTATATATTTGATGTCAATACACAAGAATACACATATTATTCTAACGTGAATAAAACAACAAAACCGCACATGCTACACATGTTAGATACATAAACATCCTGCTATATTTTCTGCTTCGTTGTTTACATTACGTTGAAATTCTTCGCTGACAATATGCAGCGTGGGTCTGAATCAATCCTGGGCGTTACGTATGAGGCTTGCAGCGAATTGAGCACAAAAACACCTTTTAAGGACACGGAACTTCTTCCCGTGCTAGACTCTTAATAGGTGTTTCGATCGTATGATGAATACAACATATGGGTGAAGAGTTGCTGTTACTTTGCTACCTGAGGTCGGTTCCATCTCAACATGGCATGTTTATTCATTTTGTATTTAATGTCTCTTATCTTTGGTAGTCGATAAATGTGTGGGTGTATTGGTAGGTGTCCACAAATATTCTTAAACAACATGAACATGATATGACATAACATATAATGCAATAGTTTAAAGATAAATAACTAAGATACTCACCGTAGTGCAACGGTTCCTGGACGATAATGATGAGGCTTTTTCACACCCCCGGTTGTAAGAACAGATTTTCTAACAGCCTTCTAACAGTTTCATAAAACAATTAGCAACATTAGAATCACTAGAAAACAGTATGTTGAATAATACTATACATTTACGATAACCAAAACCAAATCACATACTGTAAATTTGGCAGACAATTTCTTCCTCGGAGCTTTTCCACCAGTAGACTTGCGAGCGGTTTGGTTTTTACGAGCCATTTCAATTCAGATTCTGAAAAAGAAATAATAAAAGTATTAAGCCTTTTTTTGAACGGCGAAACAAAGGTTAAGCTAAATCTAATAAAACAAGTATATTCAATGAGACAGCGATCAAGTTTTTACCTTTTGATTGAAGAAATAGTAAATCTTAGGGTATTGAAAGTGTGAAATTATATTCTACACTATGAGGTATTTATAGTACGCACGATATGTGGTTACATTAAAAAGAATTTCATGTTGATCCTTGTACTTTGTTTTCATTGGTTGGATATTGTGAAAATAATGTTATTACACGGATTGAACTTTTTTGTGTTTCTTTTGCTTACTAATTGGCTAATTAAATATTTCCACATTTTGTGTTAACCGAAGGAGTTACGATCTTATACTAAAACAATGTTATTTGTAAAAAGTTAAAAATAAATGGGCTAATTCTTAAAAGGGTCCAAAATCATATGTGAAATGTCATTCTTCATCCAATGGAGTTTTTGTTCCAAAAATAACCCGTGCAACCAGGGCAACGGTGCTACTTATGCAGAAATCGTAGGTTTTTACACCAAATATATAATATATAATAAAATATAAAATATATATAAGTCTAAAAATCAACAAGATCAATAAAACCGAGAAGTAGTATAGAGTGTTCCCGAGTCGTTTATCCCACCGAGGCGGAATGGAAATTCGATACGTCGAAGATTTGAGTTCGAGGAGAAAAATGATTTGAGAATGCAAGAAGATAATTAAACTATAAACAACAAAAACGTTAGGAAAAACCTAAATTACCGTAATTAAGTGAAAAACGGAGCACGAATCCCGACAAATGGGAAACCTAAAATTTTAAAAATACCCTACGAAGAAATTTTCACTTTAAACTACTCTACGACAATTAACGAAGAATGAAATAAGACTGCAGAAACTGGAGTTCGTTTGAACCAAAAACGAGTCAAAAACAAAAACGTACCCGGACGTTGCTTTTAAAAAAGGAAAAGTTGTAAAATGACCCGACGAAATTTTTGTATTTTTTACAACTATATGACAAAAGAAATTTTTAAAAAAAGCAAAATATTTTTTTGATAATTTTCGTATTTTTTATGAATTAATTAAACTTTTAACGAAATTAAATTATAAAAAATATTAAATGACTTCGAAAAATTCTGAAAAATTTACTAAAAATACTTTACATTCTAACAACCCTACGAAAAATGAGAAACAACAGGCAGCTTAAGAAATAAGCCCGTAAATAAGCTATTTCAGCTTATAAGCTTATAAAGCCAAAACTACTATAAGTATGCAAGCCCTTGAGTCTTTAACGAAAAAGACCCAAGGGCGCAGCGGTGAGAGTGTGTACAAAAGGGGACTGTATCGAGAGGTCACGGGTTCGAGTCTTGCTCACCCGGACCTCTTGTCTTTCCCCTTTTTTTTTATTTTTTATAAAAGTCTTAGGGTTAGAATATTGTAAAAGAGGAATGTTAATGGGTAGGCGGGTTAAACTATGGTGAATTCTACACTACATTAAAAAGGCAACTATGACTATTGAAAAATTAAAACAAACCTAGCTATGGCTTATTGAAAATTTGAGAATTAGCAAAAACTTAAAACATGAAAGTTATAGAAGAGCTTATACTAAACAACTTTAATAAAAGCACTATCTATTTTTATCCACTAGATAAGCTACAAAATAAGCATTTTCAAACCTGTTACAGAAACTTAAGGTTTAACTAGCTTTTTAAGTTTTAGCTTTTTTCTAGCTTATTACTAGATGAAAATGGAAAATAAAAGAAGCTAAATGTAGCTTAAGATGTGTGCAAGAGATATCTAAACAAAAATTAGCTAAGTGTTAACAAGTTTTACAAGAAAAATGGCCTTTAAAAGTACAAGTTTTGGCTTAAACTGTAATAAAGCTTTTTCCATTAGCTCCAACAGCTTAAATCATTTTAAAACCACATTTAGGAATAAGTAACCTAAGGGAATATTGAATTTACTAGATAAAAGGTTTTTGATTGAACACTAGAAAAAGAGATATCAAAAAGGATTAAGTAAAATGTTGCAGCTGCTTACTATAACACTTTAGGCAAGATGATTTAAGCTATCAAAAGAGCTTAACATTGAAACTAAAGAGTTTTTCTAGATTAAGTCAATGGAGTACTATTGACAGGCTTAATTTCAAACTCTAACTACTAACCAATGAAGCTAAAAATTTGCTAGAAAAGTAATGAGCTACAACAGTTTTAACTGAGTTAAAACTGTTGTATGCTGATGCAATTGGCAAGGGCTTAAGTGCAGGCTACACTTTGAGGTAAAAATTCTTTAAACCTACTCACTATATGTATTTAACTCTATATTAACTAAGTGTGATCAACAAAATGAATAAAACACCTTAAATCTACAACACTTAAAAAACTTAAAGTGCCCTGGTGCTGGCTCAACCTTTTGAACTTAAAATCTTTGACAATTTACAAACTAATTTTCAAAACTTGTTTAAAACTTGTTAAGACTACTTAACTCAACTTAGTAACAAGTTTGGACAGAATGTTATTGACTTTAAAGGTCAAATAGAGCTTGAACCAAACACTCCCTAAACAAAACTGTCAAAGCTAAAATTCACTCAAAATCTCTTTTAATACTAAAACAGCTAAACCTTTATATCTAATCTTACTATAACTAAACTATCTAAGCTATTTTAACTCTAAAATACCTAGCTTATTAATAAGAAATAAACACTTTCTCTCCTAGCCACTTCCTACAATTTGACAGAATTGTAAAATAATGAAACCTAAATGAATTTTGACTTAGACAGCTTAAAACTATTACATCTATAATCTAATCTAAGCAAAATGAGCAGGATTAAGCATAAGATTCCAAAAGAATAAGCTAAATGAATTAAGCAAAGTAAATGCCAAAATGAAATCTAGATCATAAAACCTGAGAATTGACGAATCTTCACACTTAAGCTATCCAAGAGAAGAAGCTTAAGTGTTCCTAATGGCTTCCAAAGCCTCTAAACCTGAGCTTAAAAGCTCAATAAGCTATATTAGCTTATTACTCCTTGTAGCTCAATATTGAACCCAATGAACTCAGGTTATCATACTTTGATGTAAATTGTATAAAATGAGTAAATGAAACACTAGAAACAGAGTTTTGACTAAATGTGAGCTTATTAACAAGTTTAAGCTCAAAAGAGCTTATTAGGTAAAAAACAGCTTAATTTTGAAATCAAAGAACAAAGATACTTAAGAACTGTAGGATCCCTAGATCATTCCATGGATGAAATCACAAGATCAATGGCAATGAAGGATTAAACATTAAAGAACTTTTGATTGAAAAACAAGAGTTGCTACAAACCCTTAAGATGAAAAATAACAATGGAGTAGCTTGGATATGTTTTTTGAAATGGTCGTAAAATGGTACCAGTTGTTGTTCAACAAACTGTTTTGCATAATCAAAACACCATTCAGAAACATAGTCTGGTGTGTCATTGATCTTGTGCTAACAAACTTAAATACTCGTAAAACTCAACCATAAAATTTACCCCAAAGTTAATTAGCATTTTTATTCACCTTAAAAACACTTTTCTATTAACCTAGAGTATTTACACTACATATTTTTACTTTAAATCCTTTCAAAACTCATCTGGACATTAACGGACGTGTCAAACTCGTTTTTCG